>JAZHYW010010120.1:0-12179 GCA_037355805.1 Ixodes ricinus | reverse complement strand
TACTATACCTTTGTGCACGCTCAGGATCCTGGTTCACCTCCTGGAGTCCAGCAAGGACCCTCTGGTGCTGAGCGTGGCTGCCCACGACGTTGGGGAATACGTCCGCTACTACCCGCGTGGAAAACAGTGTGTCTACTTCAGTCGCCTTTCTCTTGATGTTGCTTGCCATCTGTTGTTCCGGCATTATCATTACTGTGGCGCCGCTTGCCGCAGTTTTCAGCATAGAAGCGGCGATCCCTAAAGTGGCAATTGAAGAATATAGGATAGAGATGGAGCATGCTATGAAAACGGTGAGCTCCACCTGAAAGAGTGCACTATAGGCTACAGGAATAGCACAAGTGGCAGTCCCAAAATGATGGTAGAGATTTAATGGCTGGGTACTTAAGAACTGACTGGGTGTTTGGTGCAGGAGACACGTAAGCCTGGTTTGGATTTGGGCTATAGCAATAACTTGCTCTGTGATGTCCTATTTGTTGCACCAGCGTGGCAGACGGCTCATTGGCTTTTATTTTGTTATTCGTCATTATCAACCATGCCCTCACTTATTATCATCAAGGAATGCGGAATGTGACATGGGTTGAATGCAGAATGTGACATGGGTTAGTGAATAGGAGCTTCAGAAGTCATTTATCCTGACAGTGCTCATCACGAGGCTTTCAATACACCTTTTGATGTAATTGGTCTGCTCTGCCCATTCTTAGAAATAGGAGCATTTTGATCAAATTTCGGGCATAACTAGGATTCCGTGTTTTCGTTAAGTTCAGAGGGTGTTTTCCTGAGCTTATTGTTTGACGAAAATTCTGAGTTTATCGGAGTTTATTCTTCTTCATTCACAATATCTTTTAAATTTTGAGTTTAATTTGCAGCGTTCTCCATTAAAAATAATTAAATAAATAATATCTAAGTGTAAACATATGCTATATAAAAAAAATAATAATGTGCTCTTTGGTGGCATTGTTACTGGTAATACTAATTTGTCCGACGAAAATTGCGCATAAGTGTTCCTTCGATAAATGTTGATACCTTAAAATCAGTAACCTCCTGTATGTAGTCCTGGAAAGCTCGTATTCATCCCGTTCAATTTCACCAACCTACACCGCGGCTGCGTGATGTGGAATGGTAAAGGACGTGATAGGGAAGTTTCAACTGCCGCTCTTCCCCATTTTATGTAATCTTTATGGTCCATAGCTTTCACTGTGACAAAAACACAACCTCTCCTTCATCTAAGGCACAAATAGTATGGCCCAAACTAGAAACCAAAGCGTTGACTTTTGTCCCGACTTGAAAATACAATGACCTGTTGTCCCGAATGAACCTTGACGAGAGAAGTGGTAAGACCGCTTTTGACAATGGTCCAAGATTTTAAAGATTACTGTGGGGGCATTTTCTCAGGACCATTGACCCTGTGCCCTGATCAAACTTAATTATAAAATACTGTATTCTTTTCCTTTTTTTTTCCTTGGGGGAAGGGGAAAGGGGGGGGGGGTGCTTTGGCACATCAAAATTCAGAGCTTATCAGATGAATGTCTCAAAAATAGCAGCGCAAGTAGGTAATCCACACAAACACACGTCACAACAGGCCTGTGGTGATGTGTGTTTGTGTGGATTCCCTACTAGCGCTGTTATTTTTGAGACATGGAAAACCAACTCGTCCAAGCCGCCATTTTATCAGATGAATTTGAAAAGACCAAAATTATCGGAGGGTGTTGTTCGGAGTATTTTGGATTTATCCAAAGACACAGAACCCTAGGCATAGGTAACTGATGTATTGTCTTGGTGTTTCTTTCTGCATGGAACGCTGACTGTAAAGCAGTTAAAACTGATCATGTCACTAACAATGTCAACAGTACTACATAGTTGACATGGTTTAACAATTCTGCTCTCAATAAATGCTTTACTGTGTCCGCATTCTGCCTCCGTTTCACCACCGGCTCTAACCTCAGGACACTTACCACTTCTCCTGCAGGGTCATAGAGAAGCTGGGAGGCAAGCAGCTTGTGATGCAACTCCTTAGCCACGAAGACCCGAATGTGCGTTACGAAGCCCTGCTCTGTGTCCAGAAGCTGATGGTGCACAATTGGTGAGCCCCTATCTACTTGTGTAGTCCTACTTTCCCTCTCATTCCGCAATTGGTTTATTGTGCTCCTTTCAAGTCCGCTTGTATAACCAAGTGATCCGGAAGGGCCGACCAAGCCTGTTGCCAAGCAGCAGACCACTCCGAAGGATCCTGTAGAAAGTATTCTGGATGTTGAGGATAACCTCTTTCAGATGGTACTTCTGCATACAGGTCTCATTAATTGTTTCATGTATGTTTAGGCAGTGAGAAGTTGGTCATCCCCAATGGGCGTCGTTTGTCTCTGTTGTAGGGTTACGAAATTAAGCCAAAGTGCAGTTTGACTGCTAGCCTTAGGTCTTTAATGTGCATCACGCAGTAGTGATACACGACTACATGCTAGCCAAGCTTGTGAATCCAAATCTTGATATGACATCCCATGTTTGATCCGTGGGCTGCTGCACAAGTTCCATAATAAAATGCTTTGAAGGACATTCTAACATCCTGTTCCTCGGTATCGTGCTCAATTGTAGAATACACTTGTGCAAGGTGCAAGTAAGGAGTTTCCCATTTGTTCATTACCTTGCAAAACGGCCCTTTTAATGAGTCTTAATTGCCTACCGTCTGCTACTGAGGACTGTTCTTAAGTGTACTCCAGGTCCATACTTTGTGTCCTGGAGCACTGTGAAGGGCCATTTTATAAATTCGATCTCAGTTGGGTTGTGTTCAAACAGTGCTTGATGTTGCTTTCAGGGAATACCTGGGCAAGCAGCTGGAAAAGGACACTAGCTCTTCAAGAGCGAGTCAGGGAGCAACCAGGACATAAGAACTGCGTTTCGGGCATCAACCTGTAAAATAATTCCTCCATATTTATTGCGCTGTTAAGGATGTGAAGTATAACCTAGTTCCACAGCCACGGATATTCATTCTGGTTTTTGTTGTTATTTACCGCCTTGTTTTTCTCACTTACGTGGAACGGGTAAGTGTTTAAAGCGCAATACGACTTGCGCTGCATTCCAAGCAAGACTGCCAGTATAAAGGTGTGTAATGTACGTAGGAATGCGGATTTTTGTGATCTAGTCAGTGTCGCCGAACTGTTGTCTGCCTGTGTTACGAGTGCCTTTCTTTCAGCTCGGATAACCTTTGGTACCGTTGGTTGTAGCTCCCAGTTCGAACCTGACTCTGTTGAATAAAGTAGAGGCTATATGGCATGTGTGTGTCTCTTTGTCTCGTTTATTTTCAGCACTGTGGTTCAAGGAAACTTGCATACATCGCAAATTTTGTAGTAAAAAATACACAACCTTGTTCTTTTCACTTTTACATTGTTTGACGTAAAAGGAACTACTAGTCTGTAGCAGGTTAAGAATCTAGTAGATGCTCCGCCTTGAGTGCAAGCTTTCGGCTTTTGTTAACACTTCGTTGTACGCAGAGCCAAATCCCAGGGGAAGGCAGCGACCATCTCCAGAGTTCTTAGCCTGTAACCAACTTTAGTTGGTGACAGGTCAAGAACGAAGTGGAAGCTCCTCCCACCCCTTTCCACTTCAGCGGAGCGAATGGTGCAGAGGAGGTCGCCTGCTCTCCAGCGTTTGCACTACTAAAGTGGAAAGAGGTGGGAGGAGCTTCCACTTCATTCTTGACCTGTCACCGACTATTGCTCTTGCATCAGCGGTTTAGGGTCTTCATCGGCTTCCTATGCCGGTCACTTAGAGGATGGCTTTTCTCGCACTCTGATGACTTTCAGTGTTTATATGTATATACAATGCTACAACCACCGGTGCTTACGGCAATATACACAATGGGCTTGTTCGTTTCTGCGAGGCTACTTGGGCATCAAGACTTTGGCGTCCTCGTCGGTCTCCACACCAGTCTCTTCAAGGAGAGCCTTCTTGCCCTTGGGGTAACCTTCGAGGATGGCGTCCAGCATGTCGTTCGCCATCCGCTTCCTCCTTCGCCACTCCTTCACAGCCGTCTCCTTGTCCTTGTAGATCTTGTCCCTGACCTTGGGCTCGACGAAGCTGGTGTTAGAGGTGAGCTTCTCCAACCTAGCAACTAACTTGTCCCTTTCCTCAATCGTCTGCTTTATCTTCTCGGCCACCTGCTCCGTCGTCAAACTGTTGCTCAGCGAGCTGAGCAGGGACTCGCGAGCCTGCAGTTGCCGCGACGCCTCTTGGAGTGTCTCGCCTAGCGCGTTCGTTTCTTGGTCCATGGCGGCCAGTTCGGACTCGGCGACGTCCGGGAATTCGTCCTGGTCGGCGAAGTAGATCTTCTGTTTGCCGTAGGTCTTCTCCTTAATTTTGTTGTCCTGCGCGAGTTGTTCGAGGGCGCGCACCACGGCGGTCTTGCCGTGCTCCTTGTGCAGGTTGTTGAAGATGTCGTTGGAGCTGTACGGTCGATTTTGCGCCTTCACGTAGTCCAGGATGGCTTTCTCGGCAGCCACCTCCTTGGTTTTGCTCATCGTGAGTCTGAGAGCGCTCGTGCGAGCACCGATGGAAAATGGGCCTTTCGATTTTCCCGCGCAGACGATTCTACCGCTGCTCGGTGTTTGCAGTAGACTGGACGGAGCTGCACTGAATGCTTGCGGAACGGTACGTACCTGAATAGGAATAGTTAATTCTGTACGGAAACCCGTTAAGTCACTGGAACTGTAGTAAAAACTTTGGAAGCACTTCAAATACTTATTGCACCAACGCAGCTTTGATATAAAAACCGACCACCGTGATGAAGCAGATGAAGAAGCAAATGTCGATCATTTCGAATTAGAGCAACCCAGTGTTGTGAGGTGGTTTAAGAGAAAATTTCTAAAAGTAGCGTAGATTAACTTTGCAAACCACAAGAACGCTTTGAAAAAAAAAAAAACGGCCCCGTAAATTTAATATTTACCCAAAATAATATCTTCCAAGCATTAAAAGTTAACAAAAATTGTAATTAACAGGTATTTTCTCGCTAAGCAACACGTCATTTGAGTTTCAGCGCCGGTTGTTGCGATTGGTCAATGGATAAGGCGGTTCCGAACACGTTACGTAGATGGCAGCACCGAGCAAATGCGCGCGCTCCCTTTTGCACCTCAAATTTTGCACGTAAACGGGATAATATCCCGCATACACGCGTCCAAACGAACTTTAAAAGCGATTCCGGGACGTTTGCGAGTGAACGCCGCCACTTTGACGCACAATTTTATAACTTTTTTGACCCGGCGGCCGTCAGTCATTATCTGGCTTGCTGACGTTACATACCTTGGCGCAGCAGCAGCAGCGCTCGCCGCTGCCGACCTTCTCGCCGACGGAGAGCTTACCTGTTGGATTTCCACGGTGTGTGTCGGTTGGGTGTTCGTGCACCGAGATTTCTTTTCCCTGATGGGTGTGTCGGTTCTCCAGACCTCGACGGCGGCATGACTTCATGTGTTCCACAGGCCTGACCCCAGCCGCTCGTGGTCTGAGCACGTTTGATGGGATTACCCTGCGTTCGGATACCAGAACTCCGGATAGCAGCGCGATCGGTAAGTTCATAGACAATGGCCCCGAAAAAAAAGGTCTCCCCAGGAATGTTGCCGGTACTAGGCTTAATTGACGGACTCTTTTTCGTGGAGGTGTCATCCTCTCGGAGACCGAGTGTGCTGTCTTCACGTCTTTGAAAGTTGCTTTCTCTCGAGGTGCCGTGGAATGCAATGCGCTTCGCTTGCGTGGACGGGTCAATAGATCCGGCGTGCGGAAAACTTCGGGCACGAAAAATGTTTGCGCGACGCCGGTGGAGACTGCTAATATGCTGCTAATGCGTGAAGAATTTAAATGTCTTCCTTTTTTGTTTCGCGATGTGTCCGTACAGGTGGAGGAGGAATATATGAAATGCCGTGTGCACCTTCAACTTTGGAGACTTGTCACGTGTTTTCATACCACTCAGACCTGACTGGCGGCACCCCGACAGAAACTTCATAGCGGCTTGTGTCAACTTTGAATTTGAGGTTGTGTCGAATGAGGTCATATTTGTGTCAAAAATAAAAGTCGAATTCGCTGTATAGATGTGCAAATAGAGCGAATTCTAAACGTCCATACAACGCTTAAACTGTAGGCTGAATTTGGCCAGTGCAGTACGATCTTGCACGTCTGTCTCTCAGCATGTTATTCGAATTTGAAGTTATGTCGATGGGGGCAATATTTGTGGCAAAACTAAAAGTCAAATTCGTTGTATGGATGTTGAGTCTTGGATGTGTATTGCTCAGCAGTGATTTAGAGTTGTGGCAAGTGAGGTAACATTTGTGTCTAAAAAAAAAAGTAAAATTCGTTTATGGGGGGTCCACTTTTAAACGTCACTATCATCGACGGGCAATTCGTTCCATGCAGTGCCTCCGGGTAACCTGGGATTTTTGACGTGTATCGCACAGCAGTTCGAAGTTATGTCGAGTGAGATTAACATTTATTGTGTCAAAAATAAGTCGAATTCGTTGTATGGATGTTCGACATTTAAACATCCGTACAACGCCTAATGTACTGGACGAGCAATTTCGTTTTATGTGCAGTGCTTGCTTGCTGCTACACCTGGGACTCTTTGACGCGTGCATCACGCAGCAGTTCAAAATTGTGTCGAACGGGGTAAAATTTGTGTAAAAACTAAAAGGCAAATGCTTCGTATGTAAATGTTCAGACAGTGACTTCTAAACGTCACTGTCTGAACAACGTCTAAATTGTGGACGTACAATTTGGCCCGTGCAGTGCTACTGTTTAACGCGCGGTCTTTGACGTGTATCACGCAGTAGCGCAATGCACGTCAGGCTTCTTTTATTTCTTTCCCTTGGTGTTTGCGATTTTTTTTATTCTTTTGCAAGATATACAAACGGAAAACAAAAAGTGGTACTACTCTGCCATCCGTAGCGTTATCGGAAACGTTTTTGAGCTGCCTATCTGATATTCGCGCACGACAAAGAACGAAACGTGGTTACGATGCATTTCCCACCGGCATAATACCTAGCCCGCGCTGACGCAAATATTCCGCCGGGCGTTATCCAGACGGTCGTTTGTTCTCGAATCTTGCGACGACGAGGTATGCGGCGGAGGCAAGGCCAACCGCGCTAAATATTTATTTATACGAGCGAGCGCGCGCATGTTATCCAGTTGGATGCTGGCGCGAAATAAATACCTGCACGCGCACTAGGTATTGTCAGGAAAGTTAATCGCTTTTGCTTGTTTCTGGGCCGGGGTGGTGTTGTCATGCCGTTCGGTTTCCCACACAAGTTCCGTCGCGGTAATTAGAGTCGCTTAGAGTATCCGCACTTCCCGATTTTCTTGTGGGCGCCGCCATGTTGTTGCTTAGCGCTTCTGTGGTAACGCATGCGCAGTTCGTACAGGTCCTATCGTACCGTGTCGGAAGCGCAAAGATTCGTGTCGTCATAAGCGGCTTGTGGTTTTTTCCCGGCAACTTCACCGACCGTTTCCGCAATGGGCGGTTTTCTTCTACAAAGAGACGATACGTTTGAATAGGCTCATAGAGGGTCCTAAACACTCGAAACTTTTATTGGGATATGATTTTTGTTGCTCATCGCCACTCATCGCCACCTTTTCTTTTTTCTTGCTTTGCCGGCGGCTGCGCCGCCTCATATCTTCTGAAGGTCACGGACATGGATACTGTTTTTCTTCTTTTTTCTCCAAAAAGAACGAAAAAAAAAACCGGCACCCATCTTTCCTCCCTTGACGCTTTATTTTAAAGCGCTTCCTCGTTTTTGCCCTTGCCACGGGTCTTTTCGAGCGATTAGAAGATATGTTCGTGATCGTGCACTTCGCCTCCTCCTTTATATATATATTTATTTATTTATTTTTTTTTCTTTTTCTTTTTATTGCCCGTCGAGCCGGCATAGCAGCCTGCCGCGCACTGTTCGTGATGCCGCGGCGCCCCTTCTTTAGTCCTCGATCTTGGAGCGCCATCCCCTCGAGCGAACCGAGCAGGAAGAAACTCCGTGAAACAATGACGAAATCAGGGCAGTCAGCGGGCAGGTTACGCGGCGTTGCTCTCCTCCCCTCCCCCCCCCCCCTTTTTTTTTTTTTTTCTTTCTTCCTCTTCTGCCCGTATACTTATTTTCATTCACATCCTCATCTCTTTCTCTCTCTGTCTGTGAGGAAGTGGTCCCACAAAAACTGCTCGAGTCTCGCCACCACAGGACGGTTCCCGAACTCGGAACGCTCTAGAAACAACAAACAAACAAAAACGTTTCGTTCGTAGACCAACACGTGTTGTTTACAAACAAGTCCGCGTTTGCCCGCACCCAGGGGTGGGCACTGCAAAGTGCGCAGAAACGAGATTCGCGTCTTCTACACATCCGCCGAGAGCAGCGCCGATACTGCGGCCTGACAAAAAAGCCGCAGCTCGGGGATACGGAGGCTCGGAGCACGTGGAGCGAAGGCTCGACTCGCGCGAGTTGAGATACAATGCATTCTGCACGTAAGAGCGGTGGCCGCATTCATAGTGAGAGGCCAAGGAACAGCTGTGGGTCGCTGCGTTTGTTTGATAAGCACGCAGTGAGATACGGGAGGAGCGGAAAAGGTTATCATTCTGCCACTTTCATGGTTTGATTGTATAAAGCTTGGGAAAATTGGACGCTCCCCTTCTAAAACACGGCAAAAATGTTGTTGTTGTGGTTGTTTTTACATATATTTTAGCCGGTCTTTGTGCTTGTGATATCAGCGTGCTCCCGTGGCTGTCAGTGACCTTTCATTTATCGTGCAAAAATAGATTTGGAGAGCAGGATATTTCTTTTTCTCCATAAGATTCTTTTTTTAAAGCAAACAGGCAGCATTTAGTTACAGACACATCGAGGGGCTTTAGGCAGAACCACTCTACCACTCCGTCTCGTTTGTAATGCGAATATGTTTGTAGTAAAAGGAAGAGTGTGGCGACTGCATGCCATTGGTAACTACCATGAAAGCGGCACTTATATAGTAAATATTTCCTTCTAATAATAATAATAATAATTTTAATTTGTTTTGATTGTTGTTTGTTGTTGTTTGAATATTGTTTGAAATACACAGAAGGGAATTCTGTGTATTTCAAACAACATTCCGGATGTTATATATGAAATGCCCGGTAGGGTTTAGGTTTAAGTATTATTATTACTATAATTAAGCCTAAGGCTTCGACTGGAACTGCTCAAAGTCGAATCAACTCCACTCCTTTATTATGATACTCATTTTGGTATTACTACAGACTTGGCTTAGTCGTACACGCCCTTGAAGGCTTTGACGAACTTTCGTCGTGCTGTGGTTATGCTCCTCCTTCACAAATAAGTTATTATTATTATTATTATTATTGTTATTATTGATGTTGTTGTTCTTGGAGTATAGAATGAGTTAACAACCGAAAGATTATCCAGAGTAATCTCTAGGTTGTTCACCTCGCTGAAATTATCCAATTTGCATAGGTAAACAAATTTGCCATTACACGTTTCAGGTTTCAACACAAGCCTGACACCAACGTCAAACCACTAACTTTTTTATTTTTTATTTTTTTTATTTCCGAAGCTGGGGCACAGAAGTACGGACTCGCTCGTGAAATACAAATTACCTGCTCTACTTTCTTGTGCACGCGCGCTCGAGATTCTCGACGCCCAATGAAATTAAAAACGAAAGCCATGCCTTGCAGATGAACCCGTACGGAGCTCGATAATTTTCGTTCAGGCTTGACACAACTGGAACGCCAGGTTGAACGAACGAGATCGTCTTCTAGCGAAAGTGGGTGACGCCATTTTCTTTTCCTTTTTATTTTCTCTCTCAAAAACCGAAGCTACAGCACCCAGCTAGACTATTTCGTTTTATTGCGGTGCCTTCAGGCGAGTCATCGAACTTTAAAAGTCGCCCAACTCCGACGAGCAGAGCTTTCATGTCCCCAGAATAAACGAAGCCGTCTGCTAACAAAAGTGGGTGACGCCATATTTTGTTTCTTCGGAAGACCGAAGCTACTGCTCCCGGCTAAACTCTCTTCTCTCTCTGTCTCTCTCTCTCTCTATACATATATTTTTGCGCAATGCCTTCAAAGTCATCGAACTATCGAGAAAAAAAAATCATTCAAACCCGACGGACGAAACATTCGTGTCCCCAAAATTAACGAAGCCGCCTGCTCACGCAAACGGGCGACGCCATGTTTCCTCTTTGGCAGATCGAAACCATCACCTCGTTGGCTGGTGCGTGTCTTCTTCACGCGGTCCCCTAGATACACGAAGCTTTCAAAGTGGCAAAAATATTAATAAGAGAAGTGACGTTCTCAACGCTGATGTAAAAGCTGTCCCATCGCCCAAATTATCCCGTTATTATATATATAATAATATTTGATTTTTCGATTCGGGCTCGCCACGTTTGACCGTCTTGCGCTGTGCATACGGCTTGCCCTGCGGCCGCAGCAAATGAGTTCGCAAAAATGTATGGGGCGCCTTGTCGCATCTTTTTTCTTTACCGCGGCCCGATGCCTTATCTCTGGTTCATCGCTTCCTCGGCGCATGCGCGTAGCCTCTCGCCGTCGGCCGCGTAGGGTTGTTATGTCAGGCCACTTACCTCTTTCTCCAGCCGTCTAATAGTTTTGAGTGCAGCGATCGGAGCGCCGCCTAGCCTTATAATGGTAGAGCGCTCTCGGAGGCTCGCTTGTTGTATGTACGAGGCCGAGAAAGACTCGATCAAACGCTCTTCGTGAATGCGTGTATGCTCTCTTCTCTGATAATAGCTAATGAATGAAGAATAGGCAGTCTACAAAATGGCTTCTGAGAGAACATAGTATGCGTCTTCTGCAAGTCATGAGGTAAACAGTAAGAATATAGAGGGAAAGGAATACGAGGTAAATGTAGAGAACCCAGTTTACGGGAACTGACCGCTTGATGGCATGTAAAAAAAAACAAAAAAACGAATGAATGGATGGATATACGGCAGAACGCTTGCTGCTTGAGCGTCATCTGTTGCCCGAAAAGGCCATCACGTACGAAAATGTCGGTTCAAAGCCTGAATGGGAAAGGTCGGATCAAGTCTGGATAGAAGTTGGGCGTGAAAGAAACGTAATGTTTTAATCAGGAAAGAAAACAAACCTGCCTAATGTCAAGGTTCTTTTTTTCTTTTTGTTCGAGCAAATTGGACGGTCGTTGCTTGCTCAATTTTGAAATCAGTGTGTATCCGGCGATTTCAGAACGAATTTTACCGTTTGTTCCGGGGGATATGTACGTAAGCCCTTACGAAAGAGAAATGCCAGATCAAAACCAGACTGAAAATTATGTCAGATCAAGTCTTGATATGAAATTGACGCTTGTTTGTTTCCCAATTTTTTGGATCATTGTCACTCCGGCATATTCACATTAATCTGACCAATGATGTGCTTTCGTAGGATCCATTCGAGCTGTACTGCGGGACATTGCTCGTGCCAAAGGCATAAATGAACCTTCGTTTGTTTTTATGTCAGCCAACAGTGTTGGTTATTGGTTTGCTCCATTATAACTAGACCTTCACGTTTAGTTTACCGCCATTCCTAGAAGGTTTCATCACAGAAATCCATGCATTGATTCGAAGGACATTGGTGTGTGCAGGGGAAGGCAACGCCAGAAGAGAAAAAGGGCGAGGCGCTAGGAAGGGGAGACGGGAGAGGAGGACGAAGGGGAAGGGAAAGCACTAGGAACGTTAGAGAAAAGGGACGTAAAAGCCTGATTTGCGGATTCTCTCAATGGACTGAGTTGCCAGGCTTTGTTGGGGGTATATGAGGCAAAGTGCATGGGTTTGTAACGTGGGGATGGAATGCAAGACTACACCCTTTTCTGCTTAGAGCGCAGTTCTTAGGCGCCCGTTTCCGGCTAGAGCGGCGTCGCCGTCGCCGTCGGCGTAACCGCGCGGTGCATGTTCAGACGTGCACCGCGCAGCCCCCCCCGAGAGCGATGCACGTTGGGACATGCACAGCGCTGAGCTCCCTCCTCCCTCGGGAGGTCCGTGACCCCTGTCCCCCCAAGGTCACGTGACCCCGAGGTCATGTGACCCCCCCCCCCCCCCCCAAAGGACATTGAAGAATGAGGAGGAGGAGGAGGAGAAGAAGGAGGGGTGTCACCCTCCCCTGAGTACCTACGTCCCTCCTCCCCTCCTCAAGAGCCTGGGCTCCAATTCGGCATTACAGGAAGTTGTAA
>JAZHYW010010119.1:0-39056 GCA_037355805.1 Ixodes ricinus | reverse complement strand
ACTCGAACTGCTGTGTTGAAATCTTTTTGGAACGATGACATTATATAAAGAGCCTCATATAGTGTCTAGATCACTTCGTCGGACCGAACGCTATAAAGTGCCCTTTATCACCACGAACTATGAAAAACGTGTTCGCAATTTTTATTTGCCTTCAACGTCCAACGACCTGCCAGAAACTATATATGGTGTGAACTCTCTAAAACAACTAAAACAAGTGCTCCAAGATTTCAATTGAACAACACAACTATGTGTGAGGTGTGTGCGCGTGTACGGTTTTTTATTTTTATAATCATTTTTCGCATCACAGTGTAGTTATTGAATCTATGTGTACATTTTTTTCATCATATTTTATTTCATTCGAGAGTAGATACTGAATGGAGAGCTTGATACTGTTTGTGTGTGGGGACATTGTGACTATAACCTGTAGGGTGCTGTCCCACAAGCTCTTTACTGGCTTTGACAGACCCGTGCCTCGATTTGAAGAAATATCTACACAAATAAATATATTATTATATTAAAAAAATATTTCAAGGGGGTTTCAACCCCCAGACACCTCCCCCCTCCCCCCTTTGCCTACGCCACTGTCTGCACAATGCCTCTATGGTACCGGACTATTTCTTCCTATTCGTTCCTTCCTTCATCTTCACCTCACCGAAACCGTCAACTTGCTCGGCTATCCTCCATTCGGCAAGGCAGATGGATTCTTTGACAGGCTCAGATCTCTACCATGCCCCTATTCCTTTATGTTCTCTGGCCTCCCACAAGTCTCCAGCCTCCGTATCACCCCCATTCCCGAACATGTCCCCAACCTTACACCCTGGACACAGACAGGCCCAAGCTGCCCACCACTCGATCCCCGCCTCTCACACAGTCACACTGTGCTACACACTATGGCTGAGCTGACAAGCTTGCTCTCGTATTGGAGCAAACAAAGGAACTTGCTCTTAATGAGTCCGTCTCGGGGAAGCCCAGAAGTTGATGAATGACAAAGAAGTTCCATCTCGACAGCCGCTTTCCGGGAGTAAGCGAATTCCGCGTAGCAAAGCCTTCGAGCTTGTCGTCTGCCAATTTCAACTCAACAAAACCGCCACCGACTCCGCGGTAACTCTAGGTAACTCTCGCCTCATTGAGCTGCACCACAGCGGAGTCACTCTCGACCACAAAATATTTATGTATAAGAACTGTGAGGGCTGTCAGTTTTAATGTTTGTACGCAAGTTATTTGACGGGCTTATCGAAAAGCATCCAAAAAAGTTTCAGTGCCGACAACACCATATAGCGAGTTCGTTTCACGGCACTCGTGCCCACGCGTGCCCACTCGCAGCGTGGAGCGGGTTCGTTTCAGGCGGCACTCCACGAGTGGTTGCGCTCTCCAAGTTCGTTTCCAGCGCTGACACCCCACTCGTGCATGCACTCGCTGCACCGAGAAAATCGGGAGTGCGCCAAAATGCAATCCCGTCATGCGCTGCTCCGGCGAGGAGCAGGAGCAGACGACGAGGGTTCTTCTGCTACAATGTGTCGCGGAACCGAAAGGGAAGAAAAGTAGATTTTCTGATAGAAATCGCGTCCCGCGGGCAACGGAATCAAACGCGAGCTTGAATTGTGAGGCGTCTGCTATTTCATGAAGGAAGCAATTGACAAACCGTGCTTTATTTGCAGGTTTTAAGTCGCTCTGTTGCCGTACAGACGCTGAAATATACCCGTGTGTAAAGAAATTCTCAGAACAAACGCATCAGTGGCCCCCGAGATGTGTTTATCACCATCCGTGTGCGGGTGAAAAATTTAACATTTGTCGACAAAACTCCTCCAGCAAAAACCTGTGAGGCTGTGACTGCCCAATAAGCATCAGAGAAAGCTAAATAGAGTGAGTTTAGTAGGGTACGTTGTTGGGCTAGTTAGTTCACCTTAGTAAAACATATCAAATAGCGCAAAAAAGACAAGGATAAGAAGTTTACAGGACAGGCGCTAACTTTCAACTAGTTTTATTCAGGAAAAGCAAACATGTATATACACATGACAGGCAAAGGAGCACCACGTGAAAATTAATTAACATTTTACACAATCATTCAAAACTGAAATTCATTACAATGCAGTACAATGGAAGTGTCGCTGACGCATGCCGTCCCACTTTTTTTGATAAAGAAAGCTTCGAATAGCTCTCGAGCGACCGTCTCTCGGCTTCCCTGTATTAGCCCCGGAGCGAACACAAGCGTCGCTGCGGTCGCCGCGCCCTGATTGGGTGAGGTGTACCGTGACGTCAGGCGGAGGACTCCGCTCCGCGATCTCGCATCGGCTCGCTTCCCAGCACCGGTTTCCTGGTTTGGCGTTGTGTGCCGCAAGCTCTTCGAGGAGCTGGACCTCGTTTACCCGGTGTACAAGACGTTGAGTTAGGCCGATATTGACGTGCTTCCGTACATTTTATAAGCCTGCTTGTCCCTTTTACCTTTAAAATGGGGTTACAAATCCCGAAAGCTATCGGCGGAGGCGATTCCGCCGATGAACCTCCCCGTCCGTCCACACGACACAAGGCAATCTTGCGAGGGGTCGGTGAAGTGTTTCAGACGCTGGAATTCTGTTCCTTGCATGTTCATGATTTAGGACGATATTACATCCCGCTTTCAAGGCATTTGAAGTGGCATTTATATCATGGGCCTTTGGGTGGTCGGCAAATTAGCTCGCGACCCCGACTCTGCGCTGCCACTCTGCATGCGCTGGTTCGCAGATGTTTTAAAGGCCCTGCGTTGGATGATCTTTGAAGTGCTCGTGGAACAGGGTTGTTTTACATAAATGTAGCTTCTTCGTGAATTAATTATATAGTTTATACACCTATGCAAGCATATTTCTTAGAAGATGCACAATTACTGGAAATTAGTTTGTATGGTAGCAGCAAAAATGGCCGAATTGCCCCCAGTTGCCTGTATGATATGTATTGAACTGCCCAAAATATGCACAGCAATAGTACCGTAATTTGGAATGTTTATACTTTTTCCTGACATTCTTTATTCCAGCCTTGGGTATTCGGAAAATACACCGTTTAGTTTGAATTGTCATTTATTTCCAATTAAAAGAGACACTGCTGCAGGTCCCCAAAAGCTTCCTCAGCCTCCAAACTCCCTACAGCTGGACTCTCTGACAACAGAGGAAAACAGGCGTAAAAGCAAGCATTCGAACGTCTGTCCAGTGGTAGATGCAGCACTAGTAGCAGAAAATGTGGAACCTGTGAAGGGTGACAGTCTGCGTGAGAAAAACTTCTGGTATTTTAGCTTCAGGACAATTCGATTTAAGTAAAATCTCAATTTTAGGGCTTAAGGGACTAATAACGAGCTAGGCACCTTCGCTTACGTTTGTTATACATTACTTGAGGGTTGATATAAACAAGTCCACAGATACCACCCGTGTAGTCCATTGAAATACTATCCGAATCCAGCAAAGGTCAAATGCAAGCAATGTATATAATAAATGTTCCTTGTTTTTTTTTTTACTTTGCCCCTGCACTTGGGCTGTCTTACTTGTGATTCTCTCCCCATGGCCCAGACTGTATTTAGCATGTTGCTCGAGCAGCATGCAGCTTTTCTGCTTCGGCGATCTTGTTTAAAAACAGAGATACAAAAAAATAGTATACATAACCTGCCAATTCATTCAGACCATCAGCAGCATTTATTGTGTGAGATGTAAATCTATAGTGATGCTCCTGCAATTGTGGCCATATTTCTTTATTTTCATATACCAGCTGTGATTCATGCGTTGCCTGCCCTGTCAACCAGGCTTAAAATGTTGGTTGAAGTTTCGCCTGCAGCTACAGGCCATACCTCAATAAAGCCACATATAAAAATTTACACTTCCTACGAAAAACACGCTAAAAAAAATTAAATAGAAACGAGCGCGCCGACAGCTAGCGTCGTCACAGCCTCCACAGGGCGAGCGGGGCGAGTCGGGGAAAAATTCTCTCCTCGCCGTGACGTCACCCCGGTTCGCCGTAAGGGGGCGCCACGCGAACTTCTCGGGGCTAATTCTTATCTGCTGAAGTCGCGGAACACAGCCACACGTGTTACAATGTACGGCAAATGCGAGCCATATTTATTTTTTACTGATAATGCGTGCTCCCGTGCTCGGTCATTGATGCACCGCCCCGTCTGGCCGATGTATACCTTACCACAACTCAGTGGGATTTCGTAGACCACACCCACTGTGCAGTCCACATAAGGGGTGACGTGTTTCTTATCACAAGGCGCTTTAATGGGTGTGGTCTACGAAATCCCACTGAGTTGTGGTAAGGTATACATCGGCCAGACGGGGCGGTGCATCAATGACCGAGCACGGGAGCACGCATTATCAGTAAAAATAAATACGGCTCGCATTTGCCGATACATTGCAACACGTGTGGCTGTGTTCCGCGACTTCAGCAGATAAGAATACTAGGGGAAGCCGAGAGACGGTCGCTCGAGAGCTATTCGAAGCTTTCTTTATCAAAAAGAGTGGGACGGCATGCGTCAGCGACACTTCCATTGTACTGCATTGTAATGAATTTCAGTTTTTGAATGATCGTGTAAAAGTTAATCAACTTTTACGTGGTGCTTTCGCCAGTCATGTGTATATATATGTTTGCTTTTCCAGAATAAAACCAGTTGAAAGTTAGCACCTGTCCTGTACACTTCTTGTCCTTGTCTTTTTTGTGCTATTTCATATGTTTTACTAAACAGAGTGACTTTACTCGAGGCTTGGGCAACATCATCGTGTTTAACATTTACCTACGTCAGCTAACTTGCCCCGTCGTATTTTGTTCGAGAAAACTATCGTTCTCGACGCCCTCACCAAGGCTAATATCTGATCCACCTATAATTACGATCGAAATCGAAAGTCCCACGAAACGTTTCGCTGGATATTCCAACAGATTAGTTTTAAGCCGTACCCTTTCGGTGGTTCACGTATAATACCATGCTCAAACGGATCAAGCTTCTGCTCGGACAGCATCATCAGTTTTCTTCAGTGTAAGCGGGTGCAAGAGATCGCAACCAGCTTCTTTGTAGACAGCTGGTTGCGGAAATTTACGCCGTCTGTAACTATCTCTACGACAGCCGAGTTGCTTGAAGTCATCGCAAATACAAACTACAGGTTGCAGCGACCACCGTTTGTAGATAAACGTTTGTAGCGACTGCACTCTCGCATTCCCACCCCTCACTCCGAACAGAAAGGCGGTAGTTTCGGTTTGAGGTTGGTACCTTTTCTACAACATAGATGGCGGCAGCATCAGTCTTCTGCACTCGGTGCATTGGGCGTGTTCGTTTGAGTCCAGTTCTCCGTGCAACACTCTGCGAGTGCGATGCATTCTGGGAGAGAACTCGAACGGTGCCAGTGCGTGTGAAACGAACCCGCTATTAGAAACGGGGGAAACGGCATTTGTTTTCGTTCTTCCCATAGAGTCCCATGCATTCGCTGGTGTCAATCAATGGCCGCCGGTGGCGACACTCGGCTCCCGCTGCCGAGGCTGCGGTCCGCGATCCAGCCTACTACAATAAAGATCAGTGGGCCCACCTCTGGGCGCAGCCATCTTAGCGTAACGTGATTACCAATGTGGCAAACAGGCAAGATGGCGGGAACCGGAGGGGGGGGGTGCTATTTTTGGCCTCTGGTTTACCGCTCTAAGTTTACTCAAGCTCGTTGGCCGTGTATCCACTGTCCTGATGGATGGATGCGTGTGGCCAACATATAGACGCTTTGCAGCAGCTGTGCATGGGCGCCGCCATAACTGACCTTCAGTTTTTGTTTCCCCTTATTACGCTTACTTCACTTCATTATTACCATAGCAGGCCAGGTTATTGCCATCCTAGATTTTATTCTGTCTTTCTCCCCAGCATTGGCCTTTGTGGAGGCTCGTCCACACCAATTTCAGTGGCTCGGTATCTCGGTAAAACAAGAGAAGGTCAGCCATGGCGGCTGTATTCTAGCGCGTGTGTAAAGCGTCTATTCTTTAGCTGCGACTGAAGCAGTTTTTTTTTTTTTTGGTTATGACAGCCACTTTTTGTTTTGCTTTCTTGCACTTAGGCGTTTTTCATGTTTTTTTATTTTAAAGCATGACATGATTTTTAACGGAGCCCTCCAATCCCAAAATTTCGTCCGTCCGTTTGTCAGTTCGTCCGTCCACGCATTCCCCATGCAATTGAGCGGGGAAAGTGAATTGGTATAGGTCGCACGTAGATGTCACGTGACCTGGCGTCACGAAATCTAAGCACCGATTAAGTTTCTCAATAAGATCAGCGGAGAAATTGATGTCACGTGAGATGACGTCACGTGACTTCTAGCGGCATGTGAATGGAATGAGATGTTGTCGGCGTCGGTCTGAAAACGCGTGCTCTTTTTCGCGTTGAAGTGTATGCAGTACGTCTTTCTAGCATTGCCTGATTACTTTGATGGTTTGAGAAAAATGAACAAGGCTCGTTACACCGCAAAACTTCGCGTAAATAATGTGACGTGCGGCGATTCATTCCGCGTGAACGCCGCAGAACGGACGCCAAATCCTGGTTCACGTGATGAGATTCAGCTCGCTATGCGCCGAGAAACTGAGGGAGAGCAGAAGACGAGGGCGCATGAAGACGCCTGAAAGCCGAGCTCTGGTTGTAATGATTAGTGGGTATAGGCCTAATGCTACCTGCCTTTGTCTCCACTGCACTCGTCGACCGCGTTCGATTGACAAACGCCGGTGTCCAGGATTCCGCGTTCGCATTCGAACGCGTTCGGAGATTGAGTAGAAATATAGAGTGCAGCTAGCTTCGTGCTCTCTCCCTCTCCATTCAGTTCGTCGGTCGCATTGTCAGTCGCGAAGCCGCTCTGATTGCAAAGGCGTGGACGTTAAGCTGCGATGCTTGACGTCGATACTAAAAATCGCAAGCAGAATCGGACCAAGTAAATCAGGCATAATAAGTCGGTGACGGCCACTGGCAACAGTGGTAAACATATCCTTGTATCTATACTGTTTACACCGAGCCTACTTACCCCAAAACAACCTTCAAACTTAAAAGACTTTGAAATCCTGCACTTACCTTATCGCAATTACCTGGCCAATGTTTGGTCTACGGGCCGCTCTAGTTTGAATGAACAGACGACAGTTGGAAGAAGCAGACGAGTTTGAAAGAACAGACAGTTTGAACGATCAGACGACTGTTTGAACATGAAGACGCACTGGATCTAGTCCGCAGCACTTGAGAGGTTTTCCGGCATTCGTGTTGGAACAAAACAAATAAATCTGACGACCACAAACATTCCTGAATTCAACCCAAAGGGCTTCCCGCACAAGCAATCGTGGTCCGATGGTGTATGGTTTTCCGTCTTCCGTCTTCAGGGCACATATCCACAATCTCGGACGAACCGAGCAGGCAGAAAACATAGGAAACCTGATATTCGCACCTTTCCCGGTTCCTTTGGTAGAGCCCCGGTCGCGGTGTTTTGACGAGAAGGCAAGTTTTAGTCTGATTTCTTCGAACCAAACACAGGAATACCTGTCCCGCATCGCGACTTCCAACCACACCCCGCAGACCGGAAGTGCGCTCGAAGTGCCACCACCGCAGAGTGACATAACGAAGTTGAGTTTGTGTATGAACCAATTTAGTTTGCCCGCTAAATTTAGCGGGAAAGTTGACGTAACGTGACATATGCAACAATTCACTTTCCCAGCTAAATTTAACTGGAAATTTGATGCCACGCGACCTTTACACTAATTTAGTTTCCCTAAGCTAAATTTAGCGGAAAAGTTGACCTCACATGACCCGTTGTCATGTGACGTATGCAACAATTCAGTTTCCCTATTGCATTTGGCGGTGAAATTGACATCACCTGACCGGATGTCACGTGACATATACACCAATTTAGTTTCCCCGCTAGGTTTGGCGGGGAAATTTCCGTTCCGTGACCTGATATCAGGTGACCTATACATCAAATCAAAATCGAGGTCACGTTACCCAAAACACCTTCAGTTTTCCTACTAAATTTAGCTGAAAAATTGACGCCACGTGACCTATGCAGCCAGTTTCCCCACTCAAGGTAGCAGGAAAATTAATAAAATAAATGTTCTTTATCACAACGATTTCCGGAGTTCGGTGAGAAATTTGTGCAAGTTGCCCTCTGACACTTCTAAAGTAAAGAACGGAAATCCGATTTCTCCTGCGTTTCCTAGTTGTTGTGTAAAAAAGATAAATATTGTCATTTCTGGCACCTTTCAACTCACTTCCAGTCTTTAGGGTCACACCTGGTCCCCCTCCTAGTGACGTAATTCGGGGCCATGTACGTTCCCATGTGCTCTCTGGAGGACGCTTCCTCTCCATCTCTTGCTGACATTAGCGGACGTTATGCTGCAGCTTAGAGCCGAGTGAGGTCACGCAAGCTTCTCGCCGTAGTTCCTTCGGCTGCCACTTTCGGCTGCAGGTGGGGGAAAAAGCTCGACTTTGGCTTTTCTAATTATGCAGTGGAATCGTGACATTTTTTGATGAAGGAGATGTTTTCTTTATCCTCTGTTACACGATAAACAACGTAAAAATGACGAGATGCAAATTCTTTTAATATTAAAATCGTTGCACCCCAACCCCCCCCTTTTTTAAAGGGCGGTTCAGTGTCTTCTAAATAATTTTGAAAGATCGCGCCTTAATTACTCCATTTCATGCATTACAGGACTTTCGAAATAAAAGTCGCTGCCAATTTTAGTGTGTAAAAGGTTTCTGCGTAATTTTGGTGCATTGAAAGTAAAAGTTTTAATATTTGATATCTCATTCGACATTCAACTTATTAGTCATTGTTCGGCGCTGTTCGATTCAAATTCAATTCAAGCTGAAATTTCACTATCGCAAACCCTTTTTTTAAAGAGATTTCAGAGGAGATTTTTGTGCACTAATTCCGCTTAACAGGAGGCACACTGAATGAAATTCAAGGGCGGCAAAATGCTAATCCGCTTGTTTGTCTGTCTGTCCGATTGATTTAGGAATTCCTCTTAATTGTAAGCGGATTGTCAAACAATCCCAGTCTGTATACAGTACACGCTATAAAATAACGCATGTTCATAAAAAAGGAAGCGGTCGTGATTAATATTTTTTTTGGGGTTGTGGGGATATTTATACAGCGTGTAGTTGGTCAGCCATTTTTAAAGTTGCGACGAGTCACTCGTTGTAGATGAGCAATTTAGCCAGTGCAGTACAACCGCTAGCCTGGGGTCTTTAACGTGCACCACGCAGTAGTGATACACGACCGCACGCCGGTACGATGCTCATCCAGATCGAAACGGGCAGGAGTGGGGCTCGAACCCAGGATCCCTGGGTTCTGAATTAATATTTTTAAACAACACTGCCCTTATGAGAAGAGATGCAGGCGGCGTTGAAGGTAGTTCAGAGCAGAAACGTTTCAAGCCAGGCTCTTCGTTGTATTATGGTTGAAAAAAATGTTTTCCTATTTTTTCATTGCATAGCTAATGTCGATCTTTGTGTATTTTTTCTGATCTGTAAGGTTTCTATTCTTATTTTGCAAGAAATGATGTAACCTTTAATCAGACTTGTGCGTAATCCGTTACAAGTAACGAAATTACTTGTAATCCCTTACATTTATCGGTAATTTGGTAACGGAATAATTACATATTTTCTAGAGTAATTTTAAAGTAATTCCCTTACATTTTTACGTAACGGATTCCTTGGAATCCGTTACATTTTTTCCGAACCAGCCCCCCCCCCCCCCCCTTCTAAAGAGAAGGTCGTTTTCATTTTGGTAAAGTTGAGCGCAGTGACGCTCCTAGGGTAGCTAGGCACTTTTCTGTTCCGCAAAGCCTTCTTTTGCAACACCAAGCTCCTGAATATTTTTTTTAGACCCTAACAACAATGTCAAAATATCCGAATAAACATTTTTACTAAAAAAAAATGTGGGGAAGTTATATCCGCTTTTTTAGTGTCTGTTTTTTTCTTTGCGATCGAAGGCGGGGAGAGGAAGACACCATGTGATTGTATGCCTCTTTGAGAAGCTCAAGGGGTAAGTGCACAGACAAGAATTAACAATGTCCTTCTCGGTTATAGTGACTACGACCATTTTCATCAATGTCACAACACGAGACAACGCTCCGTCTGTCCTAAAATCCACTAAAAGCGATGTGATAATATGTGAAGGTGTTATTGCCACAAGCATCCTCGTTGGTCCATGCACACTTATCATCTTCTCTTAGAAAACAGGATGTATTTGTTCCGCTTCTTTCACCCTTATTTGACCCTGTTTTAAAAGCTACTTACTTTTTGTAGTCCAACTTCTATAGTCGGTGACAGGCCAAGAACGAAGTGGAAGCTCCTCCCACCCCTTTCCACTTCAGTGGAGCGAACCGTGGAGAGGAGGTCACCTCCTCTCCACCGTTCACTCTACTAAAGTGGAAAGAGGTGGGAGGAGCTTCCACTCGTTCTTGACCTGTCTCCGATTATAGGGTTGTCCCACTTTATTTGTGATCTCCAGCCAGGTTATCTGCATCTCCGTTACCCTTTTTGTGAGTCAGCCTTTTTCGAGCACTTCAAAAATGGTAATAGTCTTCTTTTTCTTCCTGTTTTTACCCCAGCAGGACGCATCTTATCTCAAGCAGATATTTTTACAAATAAAACATAATGGTGGCTGACGTACACTTAAGATGCTGGGCTTGAGGAAAGAGTGAAACTCATGAGTGGGGCCATAACGTCGCTTTAGTTCTCTGCCTTTCGTCGCCCGTGACATCAGCGGACATCTATCTGGAGAATACCGAGTAAACTGCAGTCGGTCCGTGCTCCGGGGGTTTTTGAACGGCACCAAGAAAGGCACACATGGAAAACGTGCGTTAACATTTCCTTGTTTTAACAAACATTCCAATTAATTGTTGTTATAAGTGTTCTGTTTTTTTTTCGATTACTTATATTTAAATATAGGAAACTTTTTCTTATTCACCAACGTCTCAACTGACGCTCGACCTGTTCAGAACCAAAGGAAGAAGAATATCGAGCCAAACCCTATTTATTATTTAATTATCAGCTTCCTGTTACCAACTCTACTACAACTCTCCGAATAGCAGGCAACGGCTGCAACGACGAAGCTGTGCTCTATCTTCGAAGTAAATAGTACTTCCATTGCTTTGCTGAAAAAGCTCAATGCAGAGCATAAAACATTCGTGAGGCACAACATGGCACTCCCATCCAGTGCCTCAGTTTAAACGGTGTCCAGCATAGCAGTGAACATATTGAGTAAGAAATAACGCAAATATGTCTGACGAGACTTTCGAGATTCAGCTGTTGCTCAAAATACTCAAGGTCAATAAATGGAACAGGTGGCAGCATTAAGAACTTGAATAACCTTCTTTTTGTTTCTTAATTGGGGAAAATATTGTTGAAAGTAACGCCACGTAGAAAGTAACGGATTACTTTTGGGAGTAACGGTCACTTACTTTCATGGGAGAGTTATTGTAATTGTAATAAGTTACAATTTAGCCTCGAGTAATTGTAACTGTAATTCCTTACTATTTTTCAGTAACGTGTACAAGTCTGCCTTTAATTAAAACTTTAACCGGACTCAGACCTCGTCACACATCGCGCCTTTAGTCCCTGCCACCTTTCGGTGAGCGGGAAACAAATAAACAAATGACATTAATTGAAAAGTTCAACGAAGAGCGTGCGAAGCTTGGACCGTTTCTTCTCTCAACTACCTTCGAGGCTGCCTCCTTTTTCCCTACAAAGGGCATTGTTGTTTGAATATAAGGTCATGTATATATATGACCTTATATTCAAACAACAATGCCCTTTGTAGAGAAAAAGGAGGCAGCCTCGAAGGTAGTTGAGAGAAGAAACGGTTCAAGCTTCGCATGTTCTTCGAGAAACTTTTCATTTATTATATATCTATATATAAATGGTAATTAAAAAATGCTGACCTAAAATTCCTGCCGGAATTACGCCTCACACTTTAAACATATTGAGGATGTATCGGTCACTACTAAATAGTTTATTTCAAAATGCGTACGCACACATCTTTCGGGAAGATGATATGTTTAATTATATCAGCCATTAACTTTTCGGGTAGTAAAAGTAAGTGTGTAGTTTTAATTAGAAACTTCATCAGATGCACTCTGTCGTCTGCTCGTTGCTCCTTTCGGGAGATTGCGCCATGAGTTGCAACCATCGCTAGTTGACCCTGGCAAGTCTGTTGGTTTCACTTTTCGCAGAAAACGATCTATGTTTTCAAATTTCACCAGGTAAAATGCACCACCTAAATGCACATTCGGTTAAATTTTAGTTTGAGGTCAGCGCAGTTTTGATGGCTGGTGGCTTCTTGCTGAAGCTCAGAGCTGCAAGTAGGCAATGCCTCAACTCTCCGACATTTATAATGTACGTTTTAATTTATTTCGAACATATTTATTTAACAAAAAAAAATCGTGAAAGGTACACTAATACGGTCTGTTCAGGTAAGTTATACGACCAGGGGCACATAATATAGGGGGCGAATCGTCACGGTAGGCTAAATAATTAACTAAAATTCGTTAACTTACTTTTTTATTTCCTGAAAATAATTAGATGGCTTCAATTATGAACTTGCTAAGCTTCATACAAAAACCACTGAATCAGTCAAGTTTAGAAAGATGTGAAGCACGTGGTATGCGCGGGAGGGTGTTCTAAATTTTCTTCGTCCTTAGCGTCGACTAATGCCGTTGGTACAAACGGCATTAGCGGTATAACGATCACGAATGTTTTGTTCCGGCAAGCGATGGATTTTGGCAAGCTGATGTTTAACAAAATGGTATTCCTTGCGCCATCGCTGCAAGCTGTCGTATACGAAGTCTTTCTTGCCTATTTTTAAACAAAGCCTTTAAACTCCTCGCTCCTCCAAATGAAAGTAAATAAATAAATGAAAAAATAGAATGTTGTAGTTGGGAAGATGCGTTTGTGAGAGTGAGAAGAAAATGCCACCTGGCAACAGCCGAAAGCTGAATAATAGCTTGTAGCGATATCAAACCCGGTAAAAAAGCATGCTTTGCAGGAGGTTAAAAAGCTCGTTTATAAATGCGCAATTATTTTATTTTATTATATTTCAATAGTCACGATGAAACGTAGTTTATGCTCTGAATTAGACGAATTCTTACATTTACTCTTGTTAACGACGAGCCTACCTCGGCGCAACGGTGGCCTTTGATTTATACTTAAACGTTTCATGTTTTTTTATACTTATTTGATTTCAATGACGCTACTTGCAAGCAAAGTTATACGGTACTCATTACAGGCAATCAAATTACTTGTAATTGATTACTTTTTGGAGGTTTTTTTGGAGGTTTTTGGATTTGATTACATTTATTATGAAGAAATCACAAGTGTAATCCGATTACTTTTGGGAGAATTGACATTGCTTGTGACCGTTGCTGTTTAGCCCTCCCCTTTCTAATTGCGCCCTTTCTACACGTTTTCTATCAAAGAATCCTCGAACCAAGTCTCCTACAGAAGCGCTTGATAAAATGTATTAATTAAAAGGACAAGTAGTTTATACTTCGGTGATTCTAATTCAGTAATGAAGACTACGAAAGGCCTATCGTTTTGTTCAGAACATGGGTGCAACCCTCGCATTCAAGTGTTGAATGCTCTCCCATTACTAACATACAGGTAGACGAGGCAGGCGAAAACAAGAGAAGAAATTCGGTGAAAGGTCTGCCAATCAAACCTCCATATTGTGAATTATGCCTAAAAAGGAAGTCACAAAGATGAGTGGCACACAAGACAGGGCTTTCAACAGAAATTTATTGAAATACAGATATAAATTTTGTAAAAAGGACACACTTATATTTAAAACTTGAAAAAAACCAAACGACCTCGGTCCGGCTTTTTTTTTTATACTGTAAACGATTTATTTTTCGCGGGCTCAATATTTCACGATTTGGGTCAAAGCTGAAGATTTGGAATAATTCGCGGGTTGTAATTTTCGCTACTCGGTGGGATCTCAATATAGATTCTAATGTGCCGGAATCATTCGCGGGAGCTATTTTTCGCGAAATGTAGGCGATTCGCGAAATTCGCGACAATTAGGTCTTCGCGAAAATGAAGTCGTTTACAGTATCTGTATTCCAATAACTTTTAGTTGCAATTTACGCACTGTCCTGTGTGCTACTTATCTTTTTGTCCTCGTTATCTAGGCGTAATCCACAGTATGATTTATCACCAAGTAGTCCAACTCACACCATTAATCCAAACTTTTCTTTTTTTTTGCTGTTTTTATTTGAAATTGAGTTGAGTCAACATGGATTCCCGCCGACGGTCACATCAAGCGGATGGTCCTTGTGAGGAAGTAGTAAAGTTAATATTCCACAAATGGATGCGAAATCAAGATCATTTGCAGGATTTTAGGCAGTTCTTAATTTGCGTATAAAAATGTAATGTTATAGTGATAACATTTTTGCTTTGTGTTTTACATCGCCTTTAGAAAATTTCAATGGGTACGAGGTCATTGTCGGCACGTAGTATACGTAGGGTTGTTCGTTTTCGGGTAAAACTCGATTTTACCCGATTTTTGCACCTCGAACATGTTTCAGGAGAATCGGGTTAAACCCGATTTCTTCCCGAATTCCAAAACCATATCAACCTAGTTATTTCTGCGCCGCAAGGAATTTGCGGTACACACACGCGAGCTGCTCTACCTCGGGAAGACAGTGACCTATATTTCATTTCGCAAGCTGCGTGCAGCACTGTGGACGCTACACGACTCTCAACCAACCGCCCAATGAGCGCGCCTAAAGGCCTGACCACACTAGCGTGAACGGCGCCGTCGGGCGGCACCGCCGTCTAGCTTCCCCACGCGAGGAGTCCACATTGGCCTCCGTTTGGCGGGCGTCACGTGACAGCACTGGATCCGATCGCGTCTCCCGTCGGATTTCCCGCTCTTTCGTCGTCTGCTCTTCGTTAGATTCTTCCGTTTCGGCTCTCACCTTTCGCATATATCAACATTGAAACCGCACTCGCTGCATATATAGTAGGTGTCCATGATGACCTGGTGATCAGCGTGAATGTGATAATCCTAGCCTGCTCGTTAATCTTGCGACATCGCCGCGCTCTGAAGGGAAGGAGGTGGAGGTTTTGGGTGTGGCCGAGTTGGTTCTACCGAAACACCGAAGTTCTTTGCTGCCCCGGCCGCCGGCGCGCCAGAGATGAAGGCTACTTTCGAAAGTGTCACCAAATCAACACAACATCCGTCACAACACAGACGACGTGCAACAAGTGCCACGGAAAAACTCACTTGTAACTCCGAATTCCTCTTCTATAATTTTCCAGCGGTTGTTCTTAGCGTCATTATCTAGGTAGTCTGGCTGCGTCTTATCATATAAAGGAAACAGTCACACAGTTCCAATGAACCGCTCCGTTGCGGAAGGCATCGGGGGAAGCAGACGACACGAAACACGTCCTTCGGAACGTGAAAGACGCGCGGCGGAGGACCGGTTTCAGCGTTGCCATGGCATCCGCGACGTCACTATCTACGCCACCTCCCATTGGCTCCTCTCTTTTGCGGCGAGCGGCGGCGCGCTCTGAACCGTGCAAGGAGCGCTTGGCTTTGCGGCGCCGACCGTCGCGCTGCTGAAGCCGAAAACTGGTTTCGGTCGGCAACCGGCAGCGCCGACCGTCACGCCGCAGGCCTCCGCGACGCCAATGTGGCCGTGCCTTAACTCACCGTGACAGTCTACGGAGGCCGGCTGAGGAAAAGCGACAATAGACGTTGGAGCCTCGGAGGGACATTTCCGTCCCCCCACTGTGCAGGTGGAACCGCCTCGGCACGCCACGTAGCTTCGGCCCTGCTGCACGCAGCTTGTGAAATGCACTATCAATCCCCCTTCGACCTCTGTTAGATATCGTTGCCCAGCCTCGTCTCTCGGGTAGCATGGCCATCTCGCTAGCTGGAGTCTAACCTTTCTCAAGAACAACGTCCAAGCCAGTCAGTCGCGTAAACAGATCGGGAAAACTTAACAGGTGTATTCCATAGCGAAATATCTGATCGAAGACGACTGTCCATCGAACGGTCGGGGTTTTTGTTGACACCTGACGGAGAGGAAGACTCTGTGAGCGGTACTTCCCTTGAAGCGACCGACGGCGATCGGAGCTGGAAAACCCTGATGTCCCCCGAGTACCAGCTTGAAAGAGACCCCTTATTTTAACGCGTCAACGTTAGGGAACTCGTAAAACGCAAAAAAAATGAATGTATTTTTGAGTATTTTTGTAAATTTAACCCGAAAAAACCAGAATTTCGAAATGTTTCCACAAAAAACCCGAATTCTCCCCGATTATCAGCTTGAAAAATAGCACTCGATTTTTACCCCCAAATTTAAAAAAATATAAAACCCGAAAACGAACAACCCTAAGTATACGTCGTGTGTATTGCAACGATATCCATAAGTCTTATTCATTTTTGCTGCTAATCAGCAAGGTCTGATTTGCACTACGCAGCTTTCTCAGTTCTAGCAAGACATTGGCGCTTGTTCACATTTTGCTTCGAGAGGGTGTTGGCGCCACCAAATATGTATAACCTTGGTTTTTTTAACCACACAAGTAGTTTTGATGAAAGCATTTCGGTCGTAACAGAAAACAAACAAAAACTATCGCTTGTTTCCACTGACAGTATAGCGATGCATACTCAGCCAAGCCTCTTTTAGATTCGTTTAATGAATGATCTACTGTTACAGGTGTAAAAAATAACAACCTGTACAACCTTTTAGACACTCTCAGAACTAATTGGCGTACGAGTAAACTTTTATTTCAACTTTTATTTAAAATCAGTCTTTACGATGCACCGTGCTGCGGTTATTAGAAGCTACCACCATGATTATCGGAATTACGTAGTGCCATTCGGACAATAGATGGGCGCACACATCACTCCATCATCGGGGGGAAAGCGTGGTCGGTGCTTCAGTGGTCCAACCAGTTAGGGTCGCCGTGCAGTTTTCTCCAGCTTCTAATACTTTTTTTGCAGCTTCTCATCAGTAAGAGATGCCTCGCTGGGATTCTCAGAATCTGAGTTCTGATTGTTGTTACCTTCTTCATTCTGTATTAAATAAATTATACAAGTCAATAAAAATACAAACAAAATGAGGCAAAAAAAAACTTTGCTTTTTATTACGAAGCTTAAGCCTAGGCGAGTAGTAATACTCCAAAGAAAGAAAACCGGGTTGTAGCGAGAATACCATTTTCTCATTTTTTCACTTCATGTTAGAATTATAAAATAATTTATTTTTGATATTTGAATTTCAAATTCCAGAAAGAATGCGCCGAGAAACCGGGAGAGACGAGGAGACGCGAGCGCGAGGGGACGTCAGAACGGCGAGCTCTGATTGGAAGGATTAGTGGGTAAACCTAAAGCATACAGTTATTATAATGAACGCTAGAGGTTCAACTGGCACCAGTGTCTACGCGGCTTCCGGGAGAAAAAGTGAAGTAGACAGCAACCAGTCTACTTTTGTGGCGCGCCTGTGCATTCCTATGGGAAAACGCGCGGGCGTTTTGTCATTCGAAGGAAAATAACATGTTTAACCTTTGTTATTTGGTTCGTACCGAATAGTATGTACCTTTATTAACATTGTGAAAGTGTAATTGCTTTAGTTACATCATTTTCTCTACCACTGAACGATGTTAAACTTCGCTATATTTCAGGCCCAAATCCTTTGTACCATGGCAGGTATGTAAAAACGAGCAACGATTCTAATAAAAATCAAAATCGAAAGGAATGTAGGTGTGTTCAAGGTTCGCCAGCATTCTGGTGCTGCTTATAGATTGCTAATATGCCCGTCCTGTCACTATATGAAAATGACCCCGCCCTGCACCTTATAGGAGCGGGTAAAAAACATTCGAAACGTAAAGAATAAAGTATGTATGCCATGAACGGTGTGCCTTTTTATTGTTTCCTATCTCGGGCAGCTTTTATCGAACACCAGTGCTCTGGCTTTTCTCTAGCTTCAATTTCCAGCATGCGGGTGATGTTTCGAATGCAGAATAAGCATATTCGCACATATTCATGAGCAGAAAGAATAAAGTAGTACTTATTCATTGGAAATCCACTATTACGTGACCTTTGATTTATTTTTATCGTCGCCATTCACAAGGGGTTACTGATCCAGTGTTACTGAGTAGTTATTGTAGTATCTCTTGGTTCTGCACATGCCCTTCGTTTGTTTGGCACGTTTTTCTCCATGGCGGAAAGCGCCGACGCCGTGTTCGCGCTAACAGTGTCCGACAGCGCACATAAATACATGTACCCGTTTTAGCATCGTTTTTAATGCCATGAATTTGAAATAAAAACGCCGTAACTGATCATTTTTTTCGTCTGCGTAACTGAGGAATGTTCCAATCCGCCTATAGTACGTATAAAGTATTTGTGATATTTGCTCTTATATTCAAGCGCAGGGAGTAAATGCACTCGCTTTTTTCCATAGAAATGTACTACCGGAACTCAATTTCCGACAGGTTGCTGTCTGCTTCAATTTTCCACAGCACACTAGCGCAAGTTGAACCTCTAGCGTACATTATAATAACTGTATGACCTAAAGCTAGCTGCCTCTGTGATTCACTGCGCTCGTCGAACGCGCTAGAATTAGAAACGTCGGCGTCCGGCATTTGGCTCTCGCAGTGGAACACGTTTGACGAGTGGTGCGGAGACAAAGTGCAACTAGCTTTAGGTCTACCCACTAGTCATTCCAACCAGGGCTCGGTGTTCTGACGTCCCAGCGCGCTCTCGTCTCCTCCTCTCCCTCAGTTCTTCGGCGGATAACCTTAAAGACCGACGACCAGACTCAGATTCTGCAAGGCAGAAGATCCTCCTCATAATGGGGGAGGAGGAAACAGGCAACGGTGGACAGGGTAGAAGAGGGAAAGGAGGAAGCGAGGGAAAAGTGGAAAGCGCGAGCTGGTCGTCGGTCTTTAAGGTCATTCTGAGTAGAAAGTTCTAAAATACTTACTATAGTTTTTTTCTGCTAGTATTCTTGTTTTAACTTGATATGTATTCCGATCATCAGTTGGTTTAGGTCTAAGTCAATGTAATTGACAGGTGATTCTATGTGGTGAAATTTACTTGATATTTTGAATAGCCCTCCATATAAATAACAAACTGTCCTATAGGATTGAAGTGCTTATTATGCAGTTCAATCCTAGAGGATCGTCAATATATTTGCGAACACGTATGTGTAGGTTGAACAGAGAGAGATTGATTTAATAGTTTTATTGCTCAAGGTAGTGCGCGCTTATTAAGAATAATCATCCGCTAAGTGTCAGGGATATGTGGGAGAATGTGAAAAGAACAAGAGGACCATTGCAGGTAAAAAATAAAAGATGGAAGGAAGAGTTTATTTCGTAAGCCCCATGCTTTACAAAAGTATCCGTTCGTTTTCTTTTCCACGTGATGCGCTCAAAGATCCAAACACTGCGACTTGCAAAAGGAGCTCAACAAATGGCGAGGCCGAAAATATGCCTAAATCTAAATATGAAGTCTGGGATGGGCTATGAGTACGCGGAACGCAATTGTCACGTCGGGGACTTCATTTTTTACAAATAAAATATATTTCTGTTATCGTCATTAGCCAAGCTTTCTAAAAACTGGTAGCAGTGATTAGCGCTACGAGTGCTTTTCTGTAAAATAGACTCAACGTAATGTTTTCAGAGTGTATAACCATGATCATTATTATGTAGGTGGCAGAATTAAGAAAAAAAAGATTGACCCACAAGGTTTTTACCCCACTTTTTAGCTCTATCACAATCTCATTTTGCTTTTTGTGGGTTATAGCCTAGGTCTTTAACTTACCGGCTGGAATAAGCCGAAGTCATCGAGGCATCACAACAGTCTGTGTAAAAAAAGATAAATAAATAGCTGCTGCATTATATCTATTTACTGAATGCTGATACAACAGGGTAGTATTTATTATTATACTGTGCCGCTCAACAGTGATGTTCATCACAATGAAAAAAGCAGTTGAACAATTTTTTTGTTTGAGCACGGTGCGTTCACTTTCGGAAAAGCGGATGCAGAACGTTGCAGAGCTGCATGTACATACAGTTTTTTTTTTTTAGTCTGAATCGATTACAGTTAAGAAGAACGCACTATTGGCGCCTGCGGCTCACCAATAATAAGCGAAATTCATGACAAAAATGGCGGTTCCCGGCGACCGCGTCGACATCTTGTCTTGAGGCGATCCCGCCGCCTTCCGCGATTTTTGTTCAGCCCATGCATCGCAACTTCGGAATAAAGTCTGGTTCACACACTTGCGTTTCCTTACGGCCGAGTTCTTGTGATCTCTTACGACGAAAGAGCATACTGGCACGTCTGGCACCATCTATGAGGTGGCTCCGCAACTGCATTTCGCTCAAGCGAAGCTTTTTGCAAAATTTGCGGAGATAAAATGTACGTACTATTGATGAGAAACTGTCGCACCCTGCTCCCGATTGCACACCGCAGTTGTAGGGACTCTGCCGCATTGGTACGGACTCTGCCGCAGTGGTACGGAAGGCCGCTTTCTGCCGCAAGGATGCCGTTCGGCAGCCAAACGCAAATGTATGTACGCGCCTTTAGACGGGCTACTAGGTGTCGACAAAAAAACAAAAAAACCACACACACACAAAAGAGGAAGATACGAAGAATAGAGGTACAAAAAATCTTGAACTTAAATACAATGTTTAGTTTTGCTATTCCTTATAAGCCTTCACTGGAAAGTCCTCATCAACGACAATTGAAGCGGACTTTTCTTTTTACTACATAAAAAAAGGGAGCGTATAAGCGGAGAAAAACTGGGTCAAGCATTGTTCAAACTACTGCACGGTACCCCTGACACCGTGCACTTTCTCGCCACACCAGCACTGTATGACTGTGTTTTGCAGTTCAATGCAATTCTGGGTGCATCTCTGTAGATCATTATCTGGTCTATTTTCCCGATTCGCCACGTCCTGCCCTTATTAAGCTCTCAGCGACTATAGACTTTTTTCCCAAGGGTGCCGCCATCTTGAATTGTCGTCACTTCCAGTATGGGCGAAAACATTGTTTTGCCGTCGCCACGCCAATACAAGACAATTAGAATATGAGCGCAACCGTCACACATTCTCGTTTTTGCCTCCCTCTATTTATTTACTATTTACAGGTTGAAACGTTTTATTATTTCTTCGTCGCCCATACCGGATACGCCTACTAGGTGGCTGGGGACGAGAGTACGCGAAAAAGGTCTATAGAATGTAGATTATAGAAAGATGAATAAAAAGATTGCAGATCGTACGAGGATATAGGTTGTGGGCAACCTGGGGATTCCAAGCGGTTGGCCCAGGTTGCCCCTTCAACAATCATGTGTGGTCATCTTGACCACGAGGGGCCAAGGGCAACTGGCCGCCTGAGCGGCGCTCCGCCGCTGATAAAGAGCCGTCGCCAGCGTATGCGCGGGGGCTGTTGGGATTGCGCCGCAGGCGATAGCGGTCATTAAATGTTTACGTGTTGTTGAACCGGTGTGCTGTGTCATTCCCCGAGACGGGTAGCAGCAAGGAAACCCCACAAAGTATAAATAAAAGTGGCGGCAGAGGCGGTTTGATTGCAGGTTAAACGTCTGTGGATGTGGGGCAGATACAGAGCCAAAATAACAAACAGTGAAAGGGCTTTACACATCAGTATTGATTCGATATTTTTTTATATCCTGTTACACCTAATATGAACTTTCAAATTTCTACTACGCTTGGAAAAATAAACACAGACGTTTTGCCATAGAGGAAGCAAACATTTGCTGCAGAAACCACTTTTGCTCGTTGTCTACGAATATTCATAGCATTCGTCATGAGACACACGACGCAGCTCACTGTGAATACGACGACGCAAATTTTGAGTAAACACTTTATTTATTGAATGGTTTACGGCGCAATCATTGACATCAACGCGACTGCATGCGCGCACTTCGAAATTGAGTGATTGCTTCGTCTCTGTGTAATCGTCTAATCTTCGGTCTCCGTGTAATGGTTTAATGTTCAAGCTGTTTCACCACCATCATTGACCACGTACCAACTAGCTCAACTCAAACCAATTAATAGCTTCGTAGCTTGGGCGCAAATATGAATATGTGTCTGCACTGTCGCTCCGTGTATGCGCGGCGGAGGTTTATCTACTTGCGCCACAGCCATTAGTGATATTGCGTCGTAGCTTGGTTGCAAATATGAATGTGTGCGTACTGCCGCTCCATGTATACGCGGCGTGGTTTTCCTGTTTCCTGGAACAAACGTCAAAGACGACCTCTAGGACGAACTTTGGGACGACGTCCTAGAGGTCCTCTAGGATGACGTAAAAGACGACGTCTAGAGCGACCTCTAGGGCGACCTTTGGGGCGATCTCAAGGACGACCTCTAGGACGACCTCAAGAACGACGTCTACGACGACGTCTAGGACAACCTCTAGGGACGACCCTCAAGGACGAGCTCTAGAACGACGTCGAAAACGACGTCGAGGCCGTCACGTCCTTATGAAGAGTGTGTGAATGTGAAGGAGCGCGTACTGCCGCACGGTATACGCACGGCGCCTTCGAGGCCAGATCCCGTATCGCGAAAACCGGGTGAAGAAGCTAAAGAATGCTATCGCATTAAAAATAAGCAGTCCTGTGTAAGGGTGTGCGTGCACTTTTTTAAGGCCTCAAGTGCAGTTTCGTCTTTTTGATTTGTTTATATATATATTTACAAAGTGTCACAAAAAATATTTACAGTTTTTTTTTTGCGCAAAAATAAACTAGGCATTGCCGAACGCTCATTCTCGCCCAAAGGTAGCGCTAGAGGTTACAACCAGATGCCAAAGTATCAGACCGATCCGATACCTTAGTCAAAGTTATACAGTTATTTGCTGAAAAGTTCAAAGGGAAAATAGCGGCCGATGGAGTTTTCGAATACATATGGGGCTCTATGGCACCAGAAACCGAAAACGGGCAAAAATGGGCTACATATTCCCATTGAAATTTTCAGACAATCACTTATAGCTTTTGAATAAGGTATAGGATCGTGCGGAAACATTGGCATCTGGTTGTGACTTCTAGCGCTACCTTTGGGCGGAGAATGAGCGTTCGGCGATGCCTCGATCGTTTACTTTTGTGGTAAAAAACACCTGTAATTTTTTTTTGTGACACCCTATATATACTATATTGTCAATTATGAACTAGCAATAGAGCTCTCGCTCCCCTCATATTATTGGTTTGGCAACAGTATATTATACATTCGATTAAAATTTAAAAGTATATTAGTAATTTAGGACAATTCATGCGGGTAAAAACAATTACAGAAAAGACGTTTTTTTTACTGTTTTTTAGCGTTGATTATATTTATAACGTGATCCTCATAATAACGCCCAAATGCACACTCTCTAAAACACCACAACGCCGTATAAAAAATATTGTAGAAATTCATTTTGAAGTAATTTTAATAAAAAACGATGTATATAAACATACTTGAAAACAAAGATCCACAAACCTAACTCTGCCCAGTTCGGTAACTATGTAGAGGTATATAACTGATTGCTTAATTCCTGCACGCGCTTTTTTGCTATTTCCTAAGTGCCCCATAGTCACTGAGCTTAATAAGAAACGGAGGGCGTGTCTTGTTGCGTCCACGCTTCTTGTTCCGCGATTGGTTCTTTTTCGCACTCTTATCGCTAATTCCGTAATTTAATTGGCGGCTGCGGAGTGATAAGTAGATGCTCTGAACTCACCAAGCCGTGCGTTTTATAAGCTGGCAAGGACTACAGAGTCGTTTACTTATCTTGTCCACATGAACTGCACATACATATGATATAATTCTGGCAGCGCGGAGCTCCCTAATCACATTTGGTTTTACTTAGAAAAAAAAAAAAAACAGGAAAGCCCAGATATACAAGGTGCGCGGTGCTGAGCGTCTGAATCGCAATTATAAATAGATCCGTATCTCGTACTTGACATAATGCCCAGCAGTGAAAAATTAGTAATACTTTGGTGCTATCTTCTTGTGTTTTATTTTTTGTGGGGGGGGGAGGGAGTTGTGGATTTTCTTTTTAACAATATGCACGCACATGTGCGCGACTCTGTTAACGCAGATAAACAATAAAGGATTATGAATATAACTATTTCTGTGGTGAAAAGTACCCTTCCGGGAACCGGCCTCAGCGGTAAAATGTTGTGCCCGCCAATAGTCTTTTAATGTAAAATGCGAATACGCGCCGCTGTCGTGTTCGTGCTAAACGCACTCGCAGTGTACAGTGAATAAGACGAATGCTGCTGCATCGGGGTATTACTCCGATAGTGGGTTTTTACTTACCAAGTTGCACATTAGCGAAACAAATTTAGGTCTGGACACCTTAAGCCTGGTTCGAATTTCCTCCCATGTTTGTTTCACCTACGTAAAAATATTTAAAATTATAAAAACTAAAAAATACGCAGTGCAGCGAAAGTATATGCACATAGAAGACTGGAAACAGCTTTCGTTATATGTCTGTAAACAGTGATATATGCAGATCTCAGACAAATGTGGACGCAACCTGTGTGGCTGAAATAAGACGTTTTTAAGAAACTACTGAAGCAAACAAGAAATATTTTTAGTGCCTAGATGGGATACATATAACACAAAATACGTTTTGTAAGGAAAAAAAAGTTTCCGCAGTATTTACAACGCGATACACAATTGAGGTTGAGGCTCTGGACCCCTGCCTTTAGTGAAAGGTGCTTAGTTTTCTAAGCACCGTTTCTCAAATCAACTTTCATTGCCTCGAGAAATTATTGACGTTCGAACGTTTCAAATTGTTTCTCCGTGACGTGTTAGATTTTTTTTTCAACATGTTTTAATTTTATTTGCTTATGCTTGAGAAAAAGCCAAAATGTTGTTGTAGTCATCACTCTCTGTGAAAAATATCATGAGTAAATAAATGTGAGAATTCTACAGACTTGGTTTACCCAGAATATTACCAATCAAGCGCATTTCACAAATGAACAAACTTACCTGAGAGTTTTCCAGCTATTAGGTCATATTAGCTCCCCCGATATTTAAGAGAGCCATCTCATTCGTTTGTGAATCAGAACAAACCCAAGAGTAAAATAAAAACTCAACAATTATTTTATTTAATACCTGCTGTATACCTATTCACTGTGTATTCCAGTTAACACTTCAGCCATATCCCGAGTCACAGACGACTGTAGTCCGGCTGGAAGTCGTGTATACGTGACGTATCACAAAATCGTACATTCCCCAAACAATGTTGAAAAATCCAAATTGCACGAGAGACTCCGTTCGAATTCCCAGATAAAAATGGTGTTCCTACGCCCCTTATTTCGAACGCTGCAAATCTATGACACCACAGAAAGAAAAACAGCATTCATCGGCGCCCTGTTATCAAGATTGATGGCCACAAACTAAAACTCGGCTGAATGTCTAATACGCTCAGCAGGTGGGACATTGTATGCGACGTAGTTTTTGTGGTGAGAATTATCTCCTGTCGTTCTTATGTTCCAACAGATTATGCGTGGTCTTCAGCCGAACGTACAATTATATGATACAAAATATATAAAGGAATCCCGTATATAGTAGTAAGCATTATCCGTATATCAAAGTAAGCATTATCCGTACATAATAATAAGCGTTATCATCACTGGTCAAAAATAGTCCATGAGCAGGAAACAAAGTACATTTTACGCGCTTATAAATGAAGCGGATTTTTAGATGCGGAGCATCTCTGCTCGGGTATATGTCCTGCGGCGTCGGCGTCGTAGTCCGCACTCACACTACGCATGCGCAACTCTCCTCCTTCCCTCTCTCCAACAGCTGCGCGTTACTCTCTCCGCTCTCTCTCTCTACCAGCTGCGTGCACTTCGCGTGCGTTCCTTCACCACACCGCGCGCGCATGCGCAACTCTCCTCCTCTAGTCTCCTCTCCTTCAAGTGTGAATATAAGCAGCGGTAGCGCGCTGCGCGCGTTCCCCCGGAGGAGTGAAAGGAGGATAGTTTTGGGCGCGCGGGTCGCAGCGCCACGCCAGGGCTTTCCAGTGGGGTGGGCTTTCCCCGCAACTCTGCGGCCGTCGTCTGCTAGCGTTTCTCGGCCGCTCGCGTCCGCCGCAGCCCAAATCCGACCGGCCAAAGAAATCAGTGAAGAGGGAATAAATTAATTACTATCCGCAATGCTCCGCATCACCCCATGGCTCCCCTCGGGAAGATGGTGTAATTTTTGTTTAAACAACCGTGGTCCGAACTTCAGCCACATTAAATACTAAACTCAATCTATCCTGCCCATTTTTTTGTCTTAGTTTCTTTTGTGAGGTTAGTTTCAAGAAGTGTATTAGTTTCTGTGAACTCTCCAATATATATATATATATATATACATATATAAATTATCACAATATAATTGGAAAAATATCAATGACTAAGTATTCGTCGTGTAAAAATTAATTTGTTTGTTCGTTTACTTAAATTGTAAACGTTTGTAATTTATGTGTTTTACATTTTGGGTTGTATATTCGTTAAAAAATGTAGTATAACGTTGAAAACTACAGAATATTATATAATGAAACACGTGAAGGATGAAACACAGACAAAATAAGGTTCTTTCAAGTCAATTCAAATCAATCAATTCATTACTACTGCCATCTCGATCTGAACGTGTTTTGCAATGCTTCCGCACAATTGACAATGTCAGGAGGGATCAAAGTCGATTAAGTTCGTCATCGAGGAGGCCTCGACAGGGTGAAGATGATCAACATCGAGAGGTGTCTCCCGCAGATTGGGGACCGCACCGGCTACACGATCAAGGGCCGTGCGGGACAGGGTCACAACGCTGGAGGCCCAGCGAGGGTGCATGGCCAAGGACTTCTCCTCGACACTCCGGATAGAAGGCGGCTGCTGCGGGAGAATGGCACCGAGTTGACCTATCAGCGGCGGTGGCTGGCCAGGGAGTATACGGTATTGGTGTACAACGACCGCTTCAGCGGTGCGCGAGGAGGCCAGTGACTTGACGGCGGAGGTGAGGTGGTGGGGCAGGGAGGACGACGCCACCTCGGACAGCACTCCATGACGAGCAAGGTCCACCGCTCTCCCGAGCACCGCAGGACGCTGCAGCAGAGCTCTGCTGCCGCGGCACGGCCTTCCTCGATGACGTACCTTGACGAGTCGAGTCCTGCAGCGCCATACGTAGATATAAAATTCTTCTCCCTTTCCTAGGCCTGCTCTGCCCTGAGCTCGTGCAGATCCTAACTAAGCTTCTCGCTCAGCTTCTTGTAGCGGGCTATTTCCTTTCTCGTAACGACTCGAGCTTCGTAGAGCCTTCAGTGTGACGAGCGCGTCCACCGCTTCCTCCCTGAGCACCGCAGACGCCAGGCGCGATTGCCGCCGGCAAGCACGCTCTCCCTCGGATGACGTACTTGATGAGCCTGGAGTCCTTCTGCTTGCTGTTATCGCAGATATAAAATTCTTCTCCCCTTCCTAGGCCTGCTCTGCCCTGAGCTCGTGCAGATCCTGTTCAAGCTTCTCGCTCAGCTTCTTGTAGCGGGCTATTTCTTTCTTGTAACGACTCTATTTCAGAGCCTTTGCATTGAAAGCGCGTCCACCGCTTCCTCTGAGCACCTGCAGGACGCCAGGCACTTGCCGCGGCGGTAAATTGATTTGATTTCAAATGAAATCAATCAAAGAACTGTGTGTGTTCAGGTTCGCCTTTCACGTGTTTTATTCTTTCTGTGTATTCTGTATCTTCTTCGTTTTCGTAGACAAACTTTCGTGTCAAATGTGGGAGCATATCATAACATTTAAACAAATCAACAAAAATAAAAAAGCTGATTATCGACAACATAATAGATTTTGCGCGTATCATTTTTGTCTGCAAAATAAAAATTTACATACAAAAAAGAGTTTATTAGTGAATACCGCCAGGTCGCCAAAATAGTAAGAAATATACTCACAATTGGTGGTGATAGGTCAAGCGTACAGTTGTAAATAGCCTCCGCAACGCTGTTATTTCTAATACTTGCGCACCTGGTCCGTAAAAGTAAATCGAAACAATGATCATGACCATGTGTACGGAGAAAGAAAAAAAAAAAAACACAGTTCAACTCTGGGTTCAATATTTCACAGAGTACTTCAATAAGAAGCTACCTGGAGTGAGGAACCAAAAAGTAACCACGTATCAAATTAACTTTTCAATATACCGTTTTCAGAAGTGCGCACCATCTAGTATCAGGTGCGCCAATTATATGAGTGCGTCATTGTTTGAGTGCATATATCTGGGCATGTACTATACGTAGTGGACACGAGGACTGTGTCAGTGATATCCGTGAACTCGGCTCAGCTCTCGTATCGAAAACGAGCGCTGCGTTCGCGTTCACGACACCTGGATCAAATCGCACGCTTTGCGTTCAATGAATGGATTGATGGTGGATGGCTATACCTTGTAACTGACGGCAGCTTGCGCCACCTAGCCTAACATTTCGTCATCCCTTCTTTTTTCATTAAATTTGTATAAATTTTGTTATAAATAAACCCCCCCCCTTTTAAAAAGTTAAATCATTGCTTACTTTTATCTGCATTTTTTTGCACTAATGTTGTTTGATGCGGTTTTGAAAAGTGCGTATATTTTATTTTTACCTTCTGTAAGCATATCTAGACTGCGAGAGATTGGAATACAGAACTTACAAATTCAAATTGCAATGTTTATCTAATTGGTACATAAAGTAGTATTCATGTTGTATCAGACACGTATATTATATATCTTAAAGTAACCAAATTAGTGCGTCGTTTACTTTCTTACCTAAATGTACGCTTTAGAGAAACCTTGTTTTGCCCACATCTAAAGAAGTCAACAGATGAGGTATGGTCTTGAGATCTGCAGTATAAACAATCTGATATCTATATCTTTTGCTAGGTACAACAGGTGTGCAATTTTAATTAACAACGACCTTTACCGTAAATCGGGAATCATTCTGCAATGTCTGTGAGAACTTTCTTCGGTATAGTTTTCCACATTTTAATTCTATTGACTAATTTCGCTGGATGACATTTACATCTTCAAGAAATAAATCACTAAATGAATACAGGCCAACGTGGTCTTCATGGTTTAACACTATCTCCTCAACTGAGAGTCATCCAAAGGAGACGCATGGACCCTTTTTCTTCGAAAATATATGGTACACTAAGACGCCAGACACCAACTAAGCGCGTGTCCTCTAACGACGCCAAAAAGACTGAGACCAATCGGAGCTCCTTTTTTTTACTATTGTTAGTTGCAATTGTTGTTTATATGGGTTGGTTTGTTTGTGTGGCATAAGCATTTTTATAAATTCAATTAACTTTTGCATTTCATGCAATGTACCATCAACAAGCCTATCATTCATCTTGTAACGCTTCTAACAATGTATATATCACCTGCTTTAGAACGTTCCTCTTGCATTTAGTTTGTCTTATTTTGCAATTTTAAAATTTCAGAATTTCACGTTTTGACCTATCTTAACGCTGTGCTGGCGATAAACATCCTGAGGAGAACGTCCGATGACAACTCATAAGCAAATGATGCCAAGTTAAAACAATAAGATGGTAAAAAGGTTTCAAACCGAAAAAAAAATACCGATAACCATATGTTGTTAATTTCACGCATATTAAGAAACGGAAAAAATTTTCATAAACTTTTAGCTGCCAACTGATGTAAGGTTTTTGAGTTACCTTTTGCCAGAAGATCGGAGCGACCGTGGTTTTTATCTATTTGATCTCACTGATATCGGTGTAGTATAACTTCGCAGGTTTCGCTGGAAATAAATATGTAAATAATAACCGGATGTAACCGTATGCCAGATAAAAAAAATAAACGCGCTTGTATTGATCAAAAAATTTCTTCAGTTGAATTTGACGTTCGTGCAAAACATTTCCATTGGCAATATTAATTTGTCCCACGACAAACGTCGCACAGTGTTGCTTCCTTGATAAACGTCGATACCTTTAAAATCAATGAAACTCCCGGGGGCAGTCGCTACGAAGTTCAGTGGTCATCCCATCCCATTCCACCAATCTAGCCCGGGGCCGCCCGAGGTGGAGTGGTTAAAGTTATGATGTAATAGAGAGTTTCCTAACTGTCCCTTCTCTATATTTAATACAATATATCTATATAAAAGAGTCCAGAAGCTTTTCCAGTGTTACAAAAACACACCTTCTCCTCTCTCTAAATCACATACTCCCATGGCTCAAACTGGAAACCAAAGAGGAGTGGCTTTGTCGTGGACCCGAATGTACAATAACCTGTTAAGTCCCAGAATCAACCTCCATTTTCCGAGACGGGCGGGGAAGACCCCTTTGATGACGGTCCGAGATTCGAGAGATAATTAAGGTGCCATTTTCCCAGAACCATTAACTCACGTGAGATTGCAATCTGTAAAAAAAAGATCTTTACTTTTTTTTTTTTTTACTTTTTTTACGTGGGGGGGGGGGGGGGGCAGGCATTGGCACATAAACATTCGAGTTTACCGGATAAATCCGAATTGGGCCAAAAATTTTACCGGCGTGTGTTTTTCGGAAGTTTTTTTCGTGATTTATCCGAAAAACACGGGAGCCCTATATATACATTATATAGTATATTGAATTAGCTTTTATAAATGTTTGCTCAAGATATAAAACGCCCCAACATTTATTTTAATACCTAACGAACAGGATTAGCGTACTCTATAGGGCATGGGGTAAGTCCAATGCTCCTCATGCATATTAGGCCACGTTGAGGAAAACTATTTTCGGTACTTACTAGGTAGTATTCCCTGTCAGATATTTATAATTTTGTTCCAAAATTTTGTCTTTATAGTATTGAACTATAGTTAATAGAACCAATTGAAAATTATTTTGTCATCAATTTGTTTTTAGCATTGAAATGTTTGCTCTCTTAGTGTATTAAAAACTGTGGAACACAAAAACTGTTACGTGTGTGTACATATTTAATTGTTGTTCTGCAACTTTTCAACATCTATGCAGGTAGCAGAACATACGAGCACCAAGCCTCTATATATTCGTAGGGCATGGAGAAAACTATGGCACTAATGTACTTAAAAACACTGTTTTGAGATAATAAACATTAAAGTAAAAAAGTAGGTGAATAACAAATTGTTATTGGTGCAAACACTCCTACAATTATTTCTTCAATAGCCACCAGCTTGTCAGTCATTGTTAGAGCTACGTCTTTTCGCCTTGTTGCGGTCCACATCCTCAGCCACTTGATGGTGTATGCACACATGGAAGAAATGTGCACAGCGTCTTGGCATTTTCCTGGTTAAAAAAATAGCTATGCAATATTTGCCAGATCATTTTTAAGATGTAGTCATTCCGGACATGCTTTTAGAACTGGTGGTAGATATTTTTGTTTGTTGGAAAATTCATCGCTATTGGGAAGGAGATCGAACGGTGGCGCTGGCTTGCGGCCGCCGTCGGAACTATTATGCGGGGGACAACAATCCCGCCGCTAGTGTTCGTTCGTCTGAAGTGGACAGACGCGGAGGACGAGGACTTGAGGCTCGTGAAAGATATGTGATAATATTTATCTGATTGAAAAGCATCTGCGTAGGGGCAGCATAGTCCCCGCTTGTCTCACCTTGTCTTTAAATGTCGCCATGCAGCCCGTTGGAAACAAACACCAACTCATGCGGAAGGCGCTCGCGATCGGCCGCGCGTCGCTCCTGCATGCGCGCGCTGGCAGGTCGTGCCTGACTGACGCGGGTGTGGCGACGTTTTCCTGGCGGTTTTGTGCGCTCTCCTGCCAGGCTGGAGAAACCCCGGTATCTCACGAGACACACGCATTGCTTTTTGGCGTGCCCGTCACTTGTAACGATCATCAGCCACATCGGCGAGAGCAAGAGCAGTAAGGTGCCTCGTTGAAGGCGAGGACGTGCTGAAATGTGATCAAGGTTAGCGTAATTGAGCGCAGCGCGTCACCCCAGAAATTTTCACCAAAAACATCAACGGTGAACACAGCAGGCCATTTACTATCAGGCGTTTTTTTTAGAATGCGCTTTCACGCTGTGGTAAAAATGAGAATCATCAACTGGTGAACAGCATAATGTAAAATGCGGCGCACATTAGACTGCATAGTGGCGTCGAACGTTACAAGTTGTCTTTATCAGCGACCACGATCCGTCCAGTTATTCAAAGGTGCACGGTTCACGATGAAATATCAATTAGTTCTGCACGACGAGGACTTAGTCGCTGCCACACATTTGCATTGCTCAATTGAAATTCACAGGAACCGCAAATGATTCATGCAATTGCGTAAATATCACAATCTTCGAACTGCTACCGCTACTTACTACGTTCCAGCGCAAAAGCTAACCTGGAACAAAGTAGTGATCAAATGACAGCAGTACTCTCTCGACGGATTTCCAGCCCCACGACCCGCTAGTCGGTCGGGATCCTTCTCGACGGTTCTCCGGCGGAACGTGCAGCGGCGTATCACGGTAGAACCTCCTTTTTTGTGCACGTGTTTTTTTTTTTTTTTTTTTTTTTTTTTTTTCTTTTTTCTTTCTTCTTTTCTTTCTTTCTTTCTTTCTTTCTTATGAAATACGGTGGGGATATTTTGCCAGCAGCCGGCAAAAAAACCACTCAGGAAAAAAGATTGCCGGCAGTTTCGGGACTGCGCGGCAACGATTATCTTCCTTTTTTTCAAAAAAACAAATATATAGTAAACTCGCCAAATGTTCACAGGAAAAGAAGTTCGCATACTCACCCCGATTTGAACCTGGAACCCACGGGACGTGAAACGGACACCCGTCCACTGAGCTACTCACACAACGTAGCCCCCCCCCTTCTTGACTTTATTCTTTTACACGAAACCCTAACGGAAACAAATACCAACAATTTTCGTGTTTTTTTTTTCTCTTTGCTCGGTTCGTTGTGCCGGTTGCCAGCAGAATATTTATTACCTATAAAATACAATGTTCTGTTTGAACGGATATCGATGCAAGCGTGATTTACGCGCGTACATGCTCTCGTCCATTAGCGTGGGGCTTCGCTTGGAAGGCATCGATCGCAAAAGTGACGACCACACACCACGTCGTGCGCAGGTCATCAACTTCTCTTCCCTACTCTTACTTTTTCACTGCGATCAGAGTTTCTTTTTGGAAGTGAAAGCGCCGAAAACTTGATTCCAGGCTCTAAAGCATGCGCCGAGCACTGCGGTATGCAACAAGAGCGCGTGTACTATATTCTGGTAACAAACTCTGCAAGGAACGCGGCAACAACACGGCAGGCAACGGCAGCACACTGGAACGCCGGAGTTCTTTTCCACGCAGCCGGTATTTGTTTGCTTTGGGCGGAACGCAGCGCCCCCCATAGTTCGATCTTCCTGGCCAATAGTGTCACGAGTGACGTTGACGAAGGCGTATGAGTGGCGGCCGCTGGTAAACTGGAACGTTTAATGGGGCGAACTCGGTAGCCCAAAATAAAAGGGCAAAAGAAAGATAACAACAGAGCGTCGCGGGCGTCGAAGGCGGCGAAGCGGCAGCGCAAGCCCGCCGTACGGGAACGCCGGAGGGCGAAAACTGACTGCGGTTGCCACGCGGAGCCCTTATGTACACGCGTGGGCTTCTGAATAATCGGCGTGGAAGGTCTGACGCGTAGAACATTCGGGCCTAGAATAAACAACAATGCTCTCGAATTCACCAGAACATAAACTGGAAGCATAAATAAAATCCGCGGAACTCCCAGGAATCGAACCCTGGGCCTCCGCACGAAAGTCAAGCGCGGTAACCACTCGGCCACGCACGCACTTGCTTGCTGGACGCGCGTGGCATTACTCCCCTCTTTAAAAAGGCATCGTCTCGATGCCACGCGAAAGGCAACAAAACAGAGCAGGACAATCCAAAAGAATGGGAAAATACGGAGGCTTGGCAAACACAAATCCGTATCAAGTGTTGCACGAGATCACGGTTCACAGTCTTATCGTGCGTAGTACGGCTCTGAGGCGTCACGACGTGAACGACTCTCGGCTCGTGGAGGGCGGCGATGAAGTCCGTGTTCCGTCGGGCATCACCTCGCAGTTCACATCGCCGAGTCGGCGAAGCACTTGTAGGGTCCGAAGCAGCGCTTCAGGAGTTTCTCGCTTAGACCATCGTCGTCGGCTCAGGTCCAAACCCAAACACGGTCTCCGGGCTTGAAGCGAACGTCGATCCGGCGAAGGTTGTACTGCAGCGTCGGCACGTTGTTGATCTTGAATTCGAGTCGGGCGAGCTGGCGAACTTCTTCGGCTCGTTGAGCAACCACCTGGGCGTCGGGTATCCATCGCCGCAGTTCGTGCGTAGTACGACATGTCGAGCATGGTCGACATCTTTCCCGCCATGCACCAGCTGAAACGGTGCTTACATCCTGTGGTCTCCTGCACCGCCGTGTTGTAAGCAAATCGTGACGTAGGGTAACACTCGTCCCGCGTCTTGTGCTCTACGTCGACATACATTGAGATCATGTCGGCGAGGGTTTTGTTCAGCCGTTCTTGTTGAGTCCATTTGTCTGCGCGGTGGTCACGCAGTGGTCTTCGACGATGGCCGGTGCCACTGAGACGAAGGATCTCTTGCGTCAGCTGGGCCAATGAACGATGATCCACGGTCGGTAATGCAGGACTTCGGGGCGCCGTGCCGAGGACAATGGACTCGATGAAAACCTTGGCGACTTCCACAGCCGTACCTGATGGAAGGGCTTTCGTCTCGGCGTATCACGTGAGATAATCTGTGGCGTACGATTATCCAGCGGTTTCCCGACGTTGACGGCGGGAAAGGCCAAGTAAATCCATTCCGATTCTGCTGGAACGGCGTAGACGGGGAGCAATCGGACGCAGATGTCCTGACGGCTTCGTCGGCGGTTTCTGTGTCACTGACACTCGCGGCATGATCGAGCGTAGAGGTGAGCGGTCTTCGGTAAGCCTTGGCCAGTAGTATTTTTCTTGAATCCTGGCGAGCGTCCTGCTGTAGCCGAGGTGCCCAGCCGTTGGGTCGTCGTGACAGGCTTGGGAGATCTCCTCTAAGGTCGGCAGGGATTACCAGCAGCCATGGCGAGCTGTTGTCCTCCGAAGTTCTCCTTGTAAAGCACACCTGTCGGAGGACGAAGGTCGTGCAGGGCTCAAGAAGACACGGGGAGTAGTACTCCTCGTCCCTTCGAGGGGTGCTCGATTAAGGCGCGCAACTCAGGATCGTCTCTTTGACGTCGCGCCATGCGCGTCGGTGCTGATCGCCCCAGTGAAGCACTCGTCGTCATCGTCGTCGATGCTGCCTGGGAGGATGTCTCGACAGGGCCTCGACAGCAATCGGCGTCGCTGTGCTTGCGGCTCGACTTGTAGACTACAGTCAGTGTTGAACTCCTGTAGTCGGAGACTCCATCGAGCGAGTCGTCCTGACGGGTCCTTGAGGTTCGCAAGCCAGCAGAGCGAGGTGGTGGTCCGTGACTGCACGGAACGGCTCCGCACAAGTACGGACGAAACTTCGTGATTGCCCAGACGACCGCAAGCGTATCTTTTTCAGTCGTGAGAGTAATTTTCTCTGCTTGGACAGAGTCCGACTTGCGTAGGCGATAACTCGCTCGGTGCCTGGCCAGATCTTGCACCAGTACCGCGCCAAGGTCCAGCGTTACTGGCGTCCGGTGAATTTCGGTTTCCGCATCCTGACCGAAATGTCCAAGAAGAGGAGGAGTCTGCAGTCGTCGCTTCAGCTCGTCGAATGCCTGCTGTCTCCGGCCCATTCCGAACTTCTCGGCGTCCTTTGTGAGGTTTGTGAGCGGTGCGGAAATCCTTGCGAAATCTCGAACGAAGCGGCGATAGTAGGCACATAATCCATGCAACCTTCGCACGGCCTTCTTGTCTCTGGCGCTGGAAATGCTGCGACGGCGCGAGTCTTCTGGTCGGGGCGAACGCCTTCGTTACTAACCACGTGACCGAGGAATTTCAGTTCGTCATAGGCGAACCGACACTTTGACGGCTTCAGGGTGAGTCCGGTGGTCAGGTGGCCCGGAGACAGCTCGAGTCGTCGCGTGTGCTCGTCGAAGTTGCCGGAAAACACTACGACGTCGTCGAGGTAGACGAGACAGCTCTGCCACTTTAGTCCTGCCAGAACGGTGTCCATGACACGCTGGAAAGTTGCTGGCGCCGTGCACAGTCCGAAGGGCATACCTTGAACTCATACAGTCCCATCCGCGTGACGAAAGCTGTCTCTCTCGGTCCCGTTCGTCGACTTCAATCTGCCAGTAGCCGCTCTTGCAGGTCCATCGATGAAAAGCATCGAGAGTGGCGCAGGCTGGTCCAAAGTGTCGTCAATGCGGGGTGGTGGATACGACGGCTTCTTTCGTCACGCGTTCACGTCTGAAACAGAACGCACGCAGGACCTAAGCTGTCCCGCCCTTCTTCTCGCAGACCAGCACGACTCGAGATGTGCCCACGGACTGCTTGACAGGCTGGATTATGTCGTCGCCCAGCATCTCCTTGAACTTTGCTCCTGCATCACCTCCCTTCTTGCACGGGAGACTCGGCACGGTGATCGATGCACAGGGCGCGTCGTCCTCGGTAACGATGCGGTGCTTCGCAATGGCTGGTTTGGCGCACCTTCGACGACGTAGCAAGCAGTCGCGGTATTCGGCGAGGAGGTTAATCAGCTGCCGTCGTTTCGGGCCCGGAAGCTTAGGGTCGATGTCGAGCTGCGCAGGCGACGCTACTGTCTTGGCTGAAGTGTCGAGGTTCGTCAGTAATGGCGGCGATTTGGCGGAGCTTGGAGGTCCTCGACGCGGCCGACGGCTGCACCTCTCGTGAGGTGCTGGCGTTTCATTCCGGAAAGTTCGTCACGATGCGTACCACAGGCGCGGCCATCACTGAAGTTCCGGCTGGCTCTTCCAGGACGCCTCATTCCTCTTCCTAGGAGCCACCGGAGGCTTCCTCGAGCAGAACTTCGCCGCAGAAAGCCTCGGTGATCCCGACGGGCACGAAAACACTCGACCGCGGCGGTAAGTGCCCACGTGATTCTGCGAGGAACTCGGACCGCGGATTGATGCTCGCTTTTGGGTTCCTCCGGTGGTGAAACAGGTTTTCGTAGTGTCAACCGGTTTGCTCCGGAGGTCGATGACGGCGCCATACTCGCAAAGAAAGTCCATTCCGAGGGATAACATCCTGCATCAGTCTTGCAGAACGACGAACTTCACAGGGCACGTCTCACCGTGGATCTCGACGCGAGCAGTGCATCTCCCGACCGTGGTGTCGTAATGAGGTGTCCTCCGCGGTCTCGTATTTGGGGTCCGTCCGCACGGCGTCATGACTTTTCGAAGGCGGCGGAGAGCCTCCACTCGATACTGAGGAGTCTGCCCGGTGTCCACGAGGCTGATGCCGACGCCGTCGATGACGACGTTTAGGTTGTTGACACCGTTTCAGGGGCGTCGCTGCGATGCGTAGCGTCGGGGAGAGTGGGAGCGCTCCGTCGTTCTTGGAGGCCTTACTTCGGTCGTCTTCGGCAACGCCACCCAGGCGTTGCCGCACTACGAGGTTCTCCCGGCGACGCAGGGAGACAGGGCCTCTCTCGGCGGGGTCGTGGCGCAGGGACGCTGACCGTCGCGGTGATGGGGAGCGGGCTTCACGGCGGAGAGACGACACTGGGGCGGGGCGAGCGTCGGAGGTAACTCGATGTCGCGAGGGCGCCTCGTCGGCCTGGGCGCGCGTCGTTCGGGTGGAACCCGGGCGCAGCTCCCAGCGTTCTGGTAGGGGCATCGGCGGTAAGTCGTGGCCGGCTTCACCGCAGTGATGGCACAACGGGCGTCGATCGGCCGTCCTCCACACGTCGGTCGGTTCGTGGCGCTGCTCGGTCCCGGTGGCTGCAGCCGGATCTTCCTGGCGTCGGGAATGCCGCGGCGCTGAGTGGGGTTCTGCGTCGGGGTGGTGCCGTGACCTGGCGGCGAGCCAGGCGGCTGGTCGTCGGGCCATGGCGGCGTAGTGGGTCAGCGCCGGTTCTTCGGTGCGGCCACGGTGACAGGGACATCTGGTTGATCGCTCGGCTGAACTTCGTCTCCTCTGACCACCTCGGCAATGGAGGATTGAGGCCGGCGCGTTTCAAGCAGTCGGCAGGAGCTTCTAAGCGTCTCCTCCCGGACGACGTCACGGATGATGTCGCATGCCGGGATGTTTGGACTGATGTCAGTAGCCCGCTGCAGAAGCAGCAGCTACGCTCGAAGCGCTGATGGCAGGTGGCTCGGCTCTGCGAGGAGGTGCGCTGTTCTACGCGCTCCGTGGCTCCCGTGACGAAATCTCTCGACGTGCCGATGGGGGTTCCGAACAAGACCACCGAAGATGTCGTCCTTTACACCCTCGCATTAGTATCCGCAGCTTCTTTTTCGTCGGTGGCTTGAGGGCCGGTACGCCGGCGACTCGGCGCAAAGCATCCCGGACGGAAGTTCGGCGATGCTTCTCATTCGGGCCTTGGGTCCTCGTTCGAAGTTGATATCTTCGGCCTCGGCGGCCGGTATTGGCATATGCAAACGTCTTTCTTCAGTTCTGCTTGCACACTCCCACGACGCCAAAGAAGCCTCGCGGTTTTTCCAGCCAGTGCCCTCGCGGTCCCTTCCAGCGAAAAGCAAAGCGTTCGTAGCGTTGGTGCTCAGCTGACCAGCCGTTATGGCGGGCCACACGTTCATAGTGTTGCAGCCAGTCCTCGATGTCCTCGTGGGCGTCTCCGTGGAAAGGCGTCGGAGTTCTTGGGGGCCACGAGCAAGGCATACGACGCGGTGAGCGCCAGTCGGCGCCTCGTCGGCCATCGTCGTCGTTCCTTATTTGCCTGGTCCCTAGGTGGCAGGCGGTCCTAACTCCGGGGTAGGCTGGCGGTTCCGGCGACTTGATCGGAGCTCGGTCTGGTCCTCGTTGGGTTCTGGGGGCTGTGTCTCGGACTTGCACTGTCCGGAACTCGGAGGGTACGCGGCAGGGGCATGCGTTTCCGCACCTCCACCAAAATGTCACGAATGACAAGTGATGAGGCGGCGAATGGCTGGGTAAACTGAACGTTTAATGGGGCGAACTTGTGCCAACAAATAAAAGGCAAAGAAAGATAACAACAGAGCGCCGGCGCACAGCAAGGGTTAACAGCAAGCTCGAACGCTGAGGC
>JAZHYW010010118.1:0-101147 GCA_037355805.1 Ixodes ricinus | reverse complement strand
ACGTCTCCGTCTTCGACATGCCGGATGAAGCTTGAGGGGGGGGGGAAGTGTGGGCACCCTGGCGGCTCCGCACCCCAGTTGCCCAACCGCGAGGCAAAGGTGCCGAACTTTTCCAGCGTGGCGGCGACGTCACGCCAGCCAGGCGCACATCGGATGCGCCGCCTTGATAAGGCAGATCAGAGGCGGCGCACGGGGAGTCGCTGACTGGACTCAGCCGCCGTTGGTAACAATGTTAATCGTCTCGTCCATGTCCCATTAAATGTAGTTTCTTGTTGTTGAAACCGTTGGCTCCGTGTTATTCCTCCGGGTCGGGTATGCAGCAAGGCAAACCGACCACACGTTGCAGGGGGCAACGTTACCTCCAAAAGGGATTGCCCTGTGTGCAAGTCGGTGCCCCCTTAAGGAGGTTACTACAGTTACCCTCTTTTTTAAGAGTGTAGCGCTCATAAAAGCAACGGACCCACTTGACTCAATACATTCATCCACGGCCCGCATCAAACTCAGTTTGAGGGATCGAGTAGTACATGTCCTCAACTTCAAAGGACACCAAACTACACGATCCTGGGTTATCTTCCCTAAGGAAATCAACGAGAGCATCAGAATTTTGTAACACAAAATGGTCGTCAAAACTAAGCGATTAGAGGTGGCGCCGGAGGAAAGATGACACATACAATTGCCAGGAGTCCCTCTGAGTGACGATAGCCTTAAACGGTATCATTTCTTCAGGGGTCTTCGCCGCGAAAAACACCTATAGACTTAGTCCCTAGGCCACTGAAACAGACTTCATGTTTATTCAAACCAAGTTCCCCACACAGCTGCACTGCTCGCGCTTTAACCATCTTCAACGTCACCCCCGGCACACATCTGAAATTCTTCAACACCGCTTGGTCGCTCTCTCTAGAAACATGCCCTCCGGTACCACCACAAAAGCCCCTTCTTCGTCTGACAACAACAGCCTCAGCTTAGACTCTTTAAAAATGAGACAATCGTCCCCATCTTAATTCTAGGCATAGGCCGTCTGTCCTCTCTCCTCAGGCTCTCTACACAGTCCTGTAGGCATCGGTCCCTTTTCTCCACGGTCGTTTTTCAGATATCTGGCGTACAAGGGGAAGCGATTTCCGACGGCTTGACTGCTGGCTCCGTGGAAAACTTAGGTCCCTTGTTCAAGATCTTCATGACATCTGGCGGAGCAGACGCCCCTCCCAGGAACACCACATTGCCCTTGACATCCCGCGGAGCTTCCTGCTTCCTTGGATACGAGGCACGAAGACGTTCCCACAGAAACTCGGTGACTTGCGTCGCCTCCTTCATGCACACTCGAAGTTTCCTCTCAGCCGCGTGTTCGTCCCTCGATATCCGGTAGCACCAGACATTCAGACAATCCATAAAAAGTCTGGCCGGCCTCCAAGATTCAGACTGTAAAATTTCACAGAAACGCTTGGCATGTCCAGCCGATGGGGCCACGAAGCCGAAAAGACCGGCCACGTCAGAAGGGTGAGTATCTTTCCGAGCAGAGTATCTGTAGTGACGGGCCTTGCAGGTCGCAGTGGCAATGGCGTTGATGTAGAACACGTCCTAATGGGTTTGACTTGAAGAACACAGAGAAGTGCCCGATGTACAAGAAATAAAGTTCAACAACGCATAAAGTTGGGCGAGTTGGTTTGACTTTATGAAGCAGGATGAGCGCGAAAATAAACGAGAAAAATTTGGCTCAGAAAACATTTGAGATGTTAGGTACGAAACTGTACGCCCAAAAATTGCCATCTGAAATGGCAGAACTTGCTATATAGACAAAAAGGTCACCTTCCTTTCAGCTTTTGGAAGCTATTAACGTTATAATTGTAACCAAAACCCGTGTATGTTTTGACTCGCTGTTATTTTGCTCATGACTTTCATAAAATACTGTTTAAGTTTTTTTTTTCAGTAGAAAACTTATGCCTCAATTCACAAGGCTTGAGATGACAGCAAACAGAAAAAAGCAAGAAATATAAACATTGAAATACAAAAGTGATCTTGGTTCACAACTGTCAATACGGGTCAGACAATTTTTTTATGAGCATTTAAGTCTTCTCAGATTAAAAACATCCATGGACGCGATGCTTTTAAAATACTTTGCCAAGTCATCCAGTCGCCAGTATCCCTTAAACTGTTTGTAGTATGGTCCTTTACAGCTTTCTTCTGCGGTGTATCCGTACTCCATGTGATATACAGCCATTCCAAGGTGGAGTCGATCGAACTGCTTAGTTGCCTTGCAGATCTGTTGAAGAGAAAATAAAATATGAATATTTTACACCATGCTGCCGTAAAAAATTGTAATTCTTTCTTTTAGTTTTCTTCAAGATATTAAGCCCATGATGAAATCAGCCATCAGCGCCAGGACTACATTTCTAACTTCCCTGTTTACGTTCCGCCCACTCAAATGCACGACGGCGAAGCAGTAGCATTCACGTGATCTCGCCCCACCACCTTTTCCTACTCTACAATAGACTGTTTTTTTATGGTCAGCGTCACTGTGGCAACAAAACGTCTCCTGAATGAACGCGTACGCGCTAACACTGATACTGAATAGAGCAACAGCCGACGCTATCTTCAATGCTGTTTTCTCTTGTTAACGCGCCTACGCTTGGCAATGCCGGCAGCGCGGGTGCGGGAATCGACACTGAGATAAGAAATGGGTTGCCTGACGATCTATTGGTGGTTCTCACGAGGCTTGGTGCAAGCATGGACTTCAGATTGTGCTACATTTGTTTCCGAGCGGAGGGAAGCGAGCGCTGAGAGTGTTTAGCGCGACCTGTGTGAAAGGTAAGCAAACTAGCATTGCTGTGTTGCATTGAGCGGGCGTCATTCTGAGGATGGCACCGACTGTTGCTGGCTTAAGACGTTGCATTGGCTTGGACGCCTGAAATGCAACCCTCTTTATAACTGGGTTCGTGTGCACCTCACAATAAAGTTGGCCAGATAACTATGGAGCGCAGGGTGAGCCACAAAATGATTCCTGGAGAGAAATGAAGTTAGCCTTCCACATATACGCTTTACAAGTGTTTTCAAACAAAATGCAAAGATAGGTAAGAACGAGTTTTGTGGGCAACATTTCTGGTTCTTAAAAAGCTTCAAACAGTGTCCGTCAAGAACATTTGTAAGACACTCTAAAGAGGTTTATTTGGCAAGAATAATTAGCGAACGGTCAATCTTTATATGGGGTGAGCGACATTGGAACTGCTTTTAAAAAAATAACGTGTTTTTTGTCTTTGCATATTTTTTTAGCATTGAGGGGGACCAAAAGTATTCACTTCGAGTACTGTCCTCAGTAGGAGACTTCATCTAAAATAGTATATTCTATGGGACCCACCCTTGAAAGGAAAAAACAACAAATAAACACTGCACACTAGCGTTTCAAATTAATTTCATAAGCTTCGCGAAACATTTATTTCTCAAGGCATCGAGTAATGATTTACTAAAGATGTGAGCTAAAAATAAAAAAAAATTAACTTAAATAAGAACCTGTTTCCGACAATCTACGACGGAATTCGCAAATTGTGCGATGCGGTCCGCGATAGCTGCTGGCAGATATCGGAAACCGTGTGGTCGTTCCGGCGCCGAGCTAAGCAGATGATCTACATAAAGAATTACTTAGGCCTTTGCAGCGGGGCGCGCGTTTTTCTAAGGTGCGATTTTCCAATTTAGACACTATTTTTGTACGGCTAAATACAAAACGAGGCATTTGAATCCCCAGAGCCCCCAATTTCTTGTAGAGATGATCAAACAAGGCACCGCATTCCCTGGTGCTTCACGTTGCGCCATCTGTGAGCAGCGTCAGCTACTCCGCAAGAACGGCTATGGCGCCATTTAAGAACACCGCCGTAGATGAAGCAAAACAGATGCGTTTTTACGATGTGCCTTTGTACGTTTATAATTTCACTGCACATTTGGACCCTCTTGCAGTACCTGCACCATAACTCAGCGCATGACGTTAAAAAACCACTTTTTGTGGAGCATTTAAATTGTTTTAAAAGTGTTAGTGCACAGAGCGCGACACTGTTTGCGGGAAAAATCGATCGCCGGTTTTTACTTTTTTTTTTCTCTTTGGGATGTCATCCAAGTTATTATGGCTACGGAAAGAGCTCATTTAGTTCTTTAATGTAAGCGACAAAATTTCGTGCTCGCTAATAGTATTTAGACGTAAAATGCGAAAATGCGCCGATGTCGTGCTCGCACTAACACTGGCGCGATGTGTACGTGTTGCAGGAAAGGAAAGCTGGTGATTGCTTGTTCGCGCCAACACTCTCGCGCTGTGTACATGTGCTACTAAGTACATCAAGCTTGTTAAAAAAACATGCAAGAACAACAATAGCAAATCATACGAAATTTTTTAGTGTGGTGCCGTCCGTCACCTATATTATTCGTCTTGTGCCTGTTGTGACCGTATATAAGTCACGTCATCGGATGAAGACATGAAGTCCAAAAGGTTTGGGCTCTGATTCTCTTGTTGCCAGAGGGCAGCCATGCCATTCCTCTCAAAGGGGGGGTGCATGGATTTTAATATGAAAATAATCTGCATCTCGTCATTTTTACGTTGTTTATCGTGTCCCGAACGATACAGAAAACACCTCCTTCATTAAAAAAGTCGCGACTCCGCTGCATAATCACAAGGCAAAAGTCGAGATTTTTCTCCCACCTGCAGCCGCGAGTGGCAGCCGAAGGAACTACGGCGTAAAGCTTACGTGACGTCACTCGGCTCTAACCTGCTCCATAAGACCCGCTAATGCCAGCAGAGAGAGGAAGAGGAAGCATCCACCATGAGAGCACGCGGGAAGCTACACGGCACCCCGAATTACGTCACTACCAGGTGTGACCCTGAAGACTGGAGTGAGTTGAGGGGTGCCCGAAATGCCAATATTTATCTTTTTTTTACGCCACAACTAGGACACGCAGGCGAAATCGTTTTTTTTGTTCTTTACTTCCGAAGTGTCAGAGGGCAGCTTGCACAAATGTTCTACCGAAGTTCGAAAATGGTTGCACTCCCCCTTAAGGACAGTCCTTAGAATCAACACGTAAATAATGTAAAAATATAATCGAGCCATTCCACTCTGTGATGGCGGATGACCAGCGAAGCTGTTTAACACACGACACAGACGTGACAAAAAATTTCGAACAAAGGTACGAACACTTTTATTGTCTCGGTCTGTGATCATCGTGACGAAAGGTGCGCACACACCTGTCGAGGACTATCGCCGTCCCGAGAAGCCGGCGCAAACTAGACACGTGTGACGGGACTGCTACCCGGCGGAAGAAAGGAAACTCGGCACGGAAGCGCCTGGAACGACGACAAAGAGGGCGGTGCGCTTCCCTCCTCCTCTTCTTTCCTGCTAAATTTAGCGGGAAAAGTTTCCCACGGACTTTAGCGCATAAATTTCTTCGACAAATTTGGCGGAGAATGTTTCGCGAAATTCGTCGGGAAAGTTGTTCCGCTATATTTTTCCGCTAAATTTCGCGGGAAAAATGTTCACCTAGTATAGCGGGGCAAATGTTTTCGTAAAATTTCGCGGAGACATTTTTGCGCTAAATTCACCGGGAACATTTGCCCTCTAAATTTTGCTGTGTAATTTGTTCGCTAAAGTTGACAGCGAGATTGCACCGCAAAATTTTGGCGGGAAAACTTTCTGCTGGATTTAGCGGGGACATGTTTCCGATAAATATGACGGTGAAATCGTTCTGCCAAATTTTGCGGAAAATCTTTTGCAAAATTTAGGGGGTACATTGAGTTTTTCTTGACGCATATGGAAAATCTAAGGAACCCTAGCGATAAACAACTTCGCTGTAATGAATAGTTAGTATGAAGCGCAATTCGCGACACGTTGCAAGTCGTTATTCGGACGAGAAACGCCGCAACCCTACGCACCGAGATGGCAACAATGACTCTGCCCCGAGACAACCAGAGAAGGTAGGAGCCCTGAAAACCGACTGCCACTGTTCATGCCGGGAGATCTACAATTATGGTGAACCTCCCGGCAAGTCGAATACGTCGTATTGAAACGAATACGAACACTTGGTATTCACACAAATCACCAAAGAGAAAGTTACATTTCATCGCGTGGTGAGCGTACGGTCATTCACAGATGCAGCTGAGTCTTGCAATATTGCCAGCGCGTCTTCTCCAGTGACCCTTCATTATTCATCAGGACAAGCTCGACCAATGTATAGGTCTCACGGAGCTACACAGACCTCAGCGACTTCTTACTGCCACGGACACCACCACTGCGTTTTCATCTATGAGACAGTTCCATGCTAAAGCTTCAACTGACGACGCACAATTTCGTCAGCTAATCCTTGAACGTCTTTCATATGATGTTCGCATGATGCTAGCATCTGCTGACAGCGCTCCTATAAAATACTTGGCGAAGTTGGGTAGTCAAATACTCGACGATTAAAACCCTTCAGCTTTCAACCAAGCGATGCAACCAGTAAACAATTCCTGCTAGTTTTTGCACCCGCATGGAATGTCGCGTAGACGAGCTCACGAAGATGAGCTCTGCTCTTCGACCTTCTCGCACAAATTTCCGACGGGCAACTCTTAACCCGACTCTTTGTTTTGTGAGTATCGCAGCCCTTCTACAAAACAGTGGTGGTATCATCGCACCTCAGGCGCTCACGCACGGAAATGTTCCTGCCAGAATAAGGAAAACAAATCCAACCGGCTACCAGTGATAGTGAGTGAGGCTGGCAAGTTACATAGTCATTCATGTCCCGTTCCTCTCACCTTTAAAAAACTTAAAAAGAACATATTTTTCGATAGTACTAGTACGTTAATCTCAGTACTACCAGCATCCCTTAAAGGCGGCGGTAACCGAAAACCTTTGAAACAAAAGGCTGCAAAATGTACGAATATTAAGGTTGTGCCAATATTGAAATTTTCGAATACGAATCGAATACGAATAATACAAAGAAGGGGCGTCAAATATCGAATCGAATATCGAAGATGTGTCTAGTAATAAAATATTACAAAACAAGAGGTAACAGCAAATTTTATTGCATCTTAAAATAAATCAATGCAACTGCATTTCACTGGGCTGCAGCAGGCTAAAGATGCTTCTAGTACTGCACTCATTACAAACTATCGTGTAGGAAAATTAACTGGTCAACGTATTCAGAAAGTAAGCGCTTCCTACGGGCCGTGACAACATTTCCGCCAGTAAAAAGACCATTTCACTCGGGAAACATGCGAAATTTCACTAAAGTTCAAAGAAGTTCGACTCATGAACAGTGGGAAACAAATATTTCAGAAAGAAGTTTATTTAATATTTTATAAAAGGGTTACCAATGTTTACACCATATAAAAGCGAAAATATGCGCTTTTAGCGCTTTCATTGGTTATTAATAAAACCAGTGATGACAATAAATCCAACAAAAATTGCACTTTTCCTCCACCAGGTGTAGTCAACTAGTTTTTTTTAATTCTCGCGCATGCGCTCAAAATTTGAACTTCAGTTGAACCTTTTGCGAACATCATGTTGAAAGTTCGAAAAAGTCGAACTTGGTCAAACTCGAACCTAGGCAAGTTCGCGACATCCCTAGTTTTGACTGCGCGAGAGTGGGAGGAGTTGTTGTCGATGGCGATGCAATGTTCTGCTTGCACCTAGCTTTTTCATTTTCATTTTTAATTTTCAAACATTTATATTAGATAACACTCTCGCGATTTATTTTCTATTTATATTTCGCTTGCGAGGTTTATTTTAATGTATCAATTTCTAGAACGCGTGATTACATCACATATTGCTATAAAAGTGCCACACAACAAAGGGTTTGGTGAAAAAGAAACCAAAACTGATCCTGTCTTGCTGCCATTGGACAGATAGGAATGGAGCAGACCTATAACGCACGCTTCATATGCCTTTATCAGTGAATAAACATATACGCAGGGGAATGCGTGGCAGGCAGATTATTTGTTACTTGCTCGAATATTCGCAGTATGTGCGAATATTCGCCGTTTTTCCCGAATATTCGGCTTTGGGCGAATATTCGGGAACTTCCGAATATGAAATTTTCGATTCGAATACGTTTCGAATAATGAACATATTCGATTCGTATTAAAAATTTCGAATATTCGCACACCCCCAACAAATAACCCTCCACAGGGACTTCACAACTATAAGAATCTACCTCTTGCTGCTTCGCATCTTATGTTAGGTAATCATTGTTGTTGAAGAACCCTACGCCATTCTGAGAGCAGGCTTTTTGCTGAAATTCGCCCTCCTAGTCAATATGAGTGGCCGCGGCCCTATGGCACAGCGCATCTGGCAGTATCTACAGTTCGCACGAAACTGAAGTCGATAGGAGTTGCTCGTTTCCTTCCCTATTCCTGCTCTCCCTACGCCAAAGTTATTCAAGCTTTCTCATCCCTCGTTCGTCCCTCCTATTGGAAACAAACGTACAAGAAACATAACTGCCCCTTACGAAAATGGCAGATCTGGACTTATATATAAAAAACAGATAGGGTTATATAAATAATTGGGCATATTTGGCCATATCAGACACATCAGTTTATATAAGGCTTATTAGCCAGACTTGCCCAATTTTTATATATATTCATATCTGGGTCTTCCAGATAGGGGTATATCTGCCTCCCATATCAGGGCAGATATGTCGCTATATATACAGGGTGTTTTCAGGGCAACCTATACATACAGGGTGTTTTTTTATTTTTCCCATATTTGTTTTTAAAAAGCCATGAAAGCTACACTTATGTGGTTTGTGCGAGTGAGTTATACGCCCAGGGCGACATTATGTGGGTGGCTAATCTTTGCGATAAGTCGGCTAATTATTGAAATTCACAATATTACTTTTAAATTAGTAAAATAGACATATGATCCCAATTAGAAACTTGGTGAGCGTCGTCCAAAACCCCTAAATCAGTCATTTTCAGAAAGACTTTCAGCGCGTGAGAAGCGTAGTAGTGCACTAAAGTTACCACTCGTGGAGCAGATACAAGGCTAGCAGTTTCGGTAAGGTGCCCGATCAATTTTTCCATCTCTTATGTAGCCCCAGCCTTGTACCTGGTCCACGAGTAATAACTTCAGCGCACTACTGCGCTTCACACGCGCTCAAAGACTTTCTGAAAATGACTGATTTAGGGGTTTTGGATGACGCTCAGAAGGTTTCAAATTGAAACCATATGTCTATTTTCACTAATAAAAAGTTAATTAGTGAATTTTAATTAACTAGCCGACGTATCGCAAAGATTAGCAAACCACATAATGTCCCCCTGGGCGTATAACTCACTCGCACAAGCCGCATAAGTGTAGCTTTCACGGCTTCTTTTAAAACAAAACTGCAAGTATAGGGGGTATTCACTGAGCCTGCACGTTCGATTTTGCCAGGGAGCGCCACCGTCGATCCGCTATATTCGAGGTCGCGGTTTGACTGGCTTGGGTACGCGGTCGTCCGTTGCTAGTGTGTGTTAATTTCATATCGTTGAACAAGCTTCGTTGAACAGAAGAAAAAAGAAAAGTTGATCTCCGGGGTGGGCCGTTTTCCTTGTTGCCGCCGAGTACCATGTGTAAAGGCTGAATCGCATGTAAGCAATTTAGCGAGCGACGGGACGAGACGAGCGACGGCGACAAGACAAGCGACGACGACCCACTTCGCTGTTGCTCGGTCGCTCGGGCGACGAGGCAAACCGTATAAAAGCGACAGAGCAAGCGACCAAGGCGATAAGGGACGTTTTCTAGAAATCCATAAACCGAGCGACGCGACGTGCGACCGTGAGAAATCTCGGTCTCTCGTCGCCGACTCCCGTCGCTGTCGCTCGCTAAATCGCTTACACGCGGTTCACCATTCACTGCCTTCTGTCGCGTAGATCGATTTTGGGATTTCTAGAAAACTTAGCGTTCATTGCCTTGGTCGTTTGCTCCCGTCGCTTTCATGCGGTTTGCCTCGTCGCGTGAGTTATCGAGCGGCAGCGAAGCGGGTCACGGTCGCTCGTCTCGCCGCTCACCAAATCGCGTACATGCGGTTTTTAAATCGTTCGGGCTAATGAAAAATGCGCCGCATTTTCCATAAGCTGCGCACTCGGTGAGCCGTACGGTATGTTTCTGCACAGGAACCAACACCGAAGGCACTACGTGCGACATGGAGGTGATGGAGCAACACGGTTACACTTCCATAGTGCAGAAAATCCGCTAAAAACAATAAAGAAACTAGCAAAACAAAACAAAGATTAATCACACCGTGCTACAAACGCACCAAAGTAGAAAAATCAGTTCTTGCAAGAGCTACTGCCGTTGGCATGGTGCGAGACACAGAGCGCTGCATGGAGCCGAGCGAGCAACGCGGCCGCGGTGAAAGAGTCCGATAGCGACAAAATGAACTGAAACACACACAAAAATATTCCTACAGGCACTTCAAAAGCATGAAAGTATAAAAATAACCACTAGTTTCGGTCGAAAGACATGATTTTCGAATTTCAGAGAAATTATTCTCCCGGCTGCCAGGAGATAGAGACGGCCTAATTCTAGAAGTAATCTGGAAAGGTACCTTTAGAAAAACGATCAATTGTCGCGAAGTAGGTTGCAGCGTAGTTAGGTTGACGAGACGGGACTGAGAAGGTGTAATCAGAGATAGATGTCGACACGGCCACGGCAGATCCACGTCTCAAACACAAAAACGAGAAGGAAGGTGTCCATCAAGATTCAACACGATGTAGCACAAGCTGTCATTTGTAGAACCGAACACTAAACGCATCACAAAAAATGCTTGGGCTTCTTTGAAGAAATCGCTTGCAGACGCAGAAATCCGCGGCAGCTACGCAGGGCAAACACACGCCAAACCAGATCCCCCGCAAAACGCATTCCGAGATTGCAAACGTCTAATGCGTCATCCGTCAAAGCACATGACCACGCGCCTCCTAGCACGTTTTCGGCTTAGGAAAGGCCAAAACGGTAGTGCACACACAAGAGGCTTATCTTCTAAAGGCATCCCAACCAGGACCTGGTCCTGATCCCAACAATGACCACAAAAAGGATTTGTCCCTTGTACCCAAGGTTGATAGTGCAGTGAATGCTACGTGTGGCCTTCGGCTCGAGGCAGGTGCCGTGTTCTGCCTTATCACCAGCTTCTAGACAGTAGGCACGTGACCCTAACCGGAGATACGATTGGCGTAAAACACGCATAGCGTCTACCCCGCTGTCAATACCGAGTGAATATACAGCTCTATGAAGTCCAGCTTTTGAACTTCCAAAGAAGCTGTCCAGCTCAAAAGTGGCCCAGAACGATGCGAGTTTGAGGATACTGTGATTTCCGCCGTATCACCCACATCATATTTTTAAATGAAAAAACAAGCACGACCATTTTTTGCACACGATGTCCACAAATAAATAAATAAATAAATAAATAAATAAATAAATATATATATATATATATATATATATAAATATATATATATCGTTATCAATAAATTTAAAGTTATTTGTACACTGTTAGATTCACGTTTTTAAACTTCAAAATTTTTCACGAACGAGTTACACATAAACGACACTACGGACAGCACATCGTCCGACTTTCAACACACGATGAGTCGCCGACGCTCGCAGACAAAAGGTTGCGATGTTGCGCGAATGGTTTCTGAAAGGCGCTGCGTTGGGTATACGCCGGGCGCAACGGCTTCACGACCGTTCGAAGGGCAAAAGATTCGCGACGAGAAAGTAGCATCTTGCAACTTCAGTAAGCTAACGGTTCGCGTTTCCCCGCTCAGTTTAGAAGGGAAACATGAACAAAATTAGTTTCACTGCTAGATTTCGCGGGAAAATTGACGTCACGTGACATATGCACCAATTCAATTTCTCGCTAAATTTAGCTGGGCGGTTACACCGATGGCGACGCCGACACCGCAGAACTTGGAAACGGGCGCTTAAGAGCTGCGATCTAAAGTCCATTATTTAATTAACTCGCTTTCCGATCCTATGCACTTCGTGATAATGGCAAACGTCAAGCATACAACCAAATTTCATTTGTCGTTCAATCTTCGAAATGTGGAATTGATTAATTGGTCCAAATACCTGGAATAACCTCACTTTAAGGATATAAACAATAGTTAACCAATTACATGAGACTCATGCAATATTGATCAATCAACTAGTGTCTTGGCGAGTACATATGACTTATTGCTTGCACGACGGAAATGGGAACATATATCATTATCAGGGGCTATATTTGCAAAGTATATTGCGCTAGATGGCCGTATTTACGCACTTATGTGTCCAGATCTGGTAGTATTTGCCCACTTATACGGCGAGATAAGGCCGTATCTGCTCCCATATATGGCGGGATATGGCCATATCTAACTCCTTATATTTTAATAAATGGCCGTATATAAAATATATCAGGGTCATATCTGACATTTTCGTACGGGGTGGGCTGCTTGTACAGTTCTGGTATGACACCAACATAATTTCTTGTTGTTATCGAATGCAGCAAGTTTGGTTTGGCGTTCTGCATAACCGGAGATACCGGCACCGCTATGGCTTCGCCCCTTTCTATAATGGCAGCCAGTTTGCTTGCCGATATGATTCGGCGAAGCTGGTATGATTTTGCGTCCGATGCTGTAGGCGACCGAACCTTTCCAACAAACGCTTATGCCACAGGACCACCGATATCACAAAATCATACATGCAGAAAGGCAACCGCTATCTACCAACAAAATCCTTCAACGTTTACACCGGTATCGTTACATATACCATACATGTTGAAACGGAACATATACCGACGTTGAGCTCACACAAATTCCTCACTCAACTCTTCACGGCGACGGCTTGGGGCGACTGTCTCGAATAATGTGCTCCACAAGAATTCGACAGCCGCATCAGCCGTACCGCAATGCAAAGCCAACATGAACGGCAAAAAACCGATCGTGACACCAAGCCGAGCGCATCACCGATCGACAGCGGCAAACGACCCGTAGCTCGTACGTACCATGAACCGTCGCTCGTACTCGGCGAAATCGGCGTTTTTTCGTAGATCCGTCGTCGCAACCGTCGCAACCAGCCGCCAACCCACCACCCCGCAACCGATAGCCGAAGTCGGCGAAAAGCGAAACCGAAACGTAAAGCTTCTGCCCAGTGGCTGCCGCGGCTCCCCGGCTCACCTAGCTTCCCAGCTTCGGCTTCCCCGCTTCCCGTCGTCGCGGAGAAGGCGAAGGCGTAGCGCGCAGGTGGGTCGTCGGCTCGCTCTACGTTTTGCGGGAGAGATGTTTTGCGGTCCGTTTCTAGTGCGACTCTGGTTTCTAGTGCGACTCTGGTTTCTAGTGCGACTCCGGCTCGCCTCGTCCAATCGCCAGAGACTTCGAACTTCGCCCGTTAGGCTTAGCATCCGAAGGCGCCTGTCTTTCCGTGAAGCGGTAAGCGAATCTTGCCCGTTTTCGTTCTAGTTTTAAATTATGTTAGGTGCCCTTCGGTGTAAACATGTGTGCCAAGTGTTCGTGACAATTTGAGCTAGAATAATTGTGCTTAATCACGGTTTTTCATTTACCGAAAATGTAAATCAAGCCGATGAACGAGGAGCCATGGTTAAAAATGATTTACGATGTTAACTTCTACCTTGGTGGCTGGCTTAGAAAAAGAAAAAAACTGGTAATGGCTGGATGCGAGGCTGGTCCTAATGCAATGGTAAGCACTTAGAGCGCCTTTCTGAACGGCATGTAAGCAATATAGCGATCAACGACACGAACGACGGCGACAAGCTGGGAGTGCCGGTGACAGGCACCGAAAATTTCTCACTGTCGCTGTTTGCGTCGCTCGGTTTTTGGGTTTCTAGAAAACGTCGCTCATCGCCTTGGTCGCTTGCACCAATCGCTTTCATAAGGTGTCCCTTGTCGCGTGGCTAACTGAGAGACAGCGAGTCCTCGTTGCTGTCGCTTGTCTTGTCGCTCGTCAAATCACTTATATAAAGTACAGCCACAATGGAAAATGAGTAGCACAAGTGACCGATGACCGGAGCTGCAAAATCGCGACGCGCGGCGCTATTGCTCCCGATGGCGCAGATATCGAGAGTGCCAGTCACGTTCCATATCTCCGACGCGGTGGCGGCCGGCAGAAAATTGAGGGATAAGATAGCTTTCAAAATGGGGGAGGGTTTTAGGATGGGCTGCTTTCTGCCGGCTGCGCCCCCCCCCCCCCGTTGAGACATGGAACGTGACTGGCACTCTCGCTATCGGCGCGCTCGGGAAGAATAGCGCCGCGTGTCGCAATTTTGCAGCTCCGGTCGTCGGTCACTTGTGTTACTTTTTTTCGTTGCAGTCGTACACCGCGCTACACTTTTCTGCACCGGTGCAGAAGGTACATGTAAAATGAACGAAGCTTTTATACATTGCGAGCGTTCTCATTTGACCAACTCATTCTAGCGATTATTTTCACCCTGTCGATTACATTTACAGTAAAGCTATACGCACTCCGGAGTGCACTTCAGACAAAATGGCTATACGCACTCCACTAAACTCGAATGAAGCGATTGGTCAGAACGACTTTTCTTAGCGATGGCATATCATAGGGGTTAAGGCGTCCGCTTTCTACGAAATGGGCCGCGGGTTCAATCCTCGGTGGGCTTACTTTTGTTTTTCTTTTTTCTCGAACATTTTGTTTTGTCGAGGCATTTGACGATATTTACGACAGAGGTGCGATCGGGGACAGCGGGGCTTGGGTTGCCGGCTGAACACCGTGAAGCGGCGTGTACTGGTTAAGTTTTGCAATTAGCAGCCGATACTGTCGCCGCGAAGCGGCATGAACGCAGGCGGGGGCTGTGTTAACGAGCTCCCCAGTGATACACGCGCCGTTCCAAAAGGTCGGCCCGAGCGGCATGAGTTCTCCGCGGAGTGCGTATAGCCATTTTTTTCCGAAGTGCACTCCGGAGTGCGTATAGCTTTACTCTTACATTTATGCGAAACCGGGGCTGCTGGTTCATCATATAAACCAACCATTTGTGTTTAATTAAAACGCATCACTGACCTAAAAAAATCCTGCTATCCTAGAGTTTATGCTAGGATGTATTGCTTCAGATAAATTTATGAATTTCTACTTTTAACCCCTGCCCCGCCAGATAAAACATCTGGCATAAAGCAGTGTTATTGTTCTTCTTCCAAGGCCTGATCAGGTGGGTCGTCATTCAATCCAGGAGTCGGCGGCGTCTCATGGGTGTGTTGCTGGTGCTTCTTACTGGATGGTGCTACCGAGGGACAAGTGATCATGCTTCGGAAAGGCAAGTTTGGCAAGCATGACCGACGTAAGTACACATATTGTTTTTATTTTTGTTCGAATCAGGCACATAGCCAGGATTTGTTTGTGGGGGGGGGGGGGTCCGGGCCCTATCTCCTCCCCCCACTGGCTATGTGCCAGGCTCGAATCTACTTTTAAGAAATGCACAGTTCGCATATTTGCATCTCTCAATGCTTCTATAGTCGGCGTGCTTTTATTCCGGAGTGCTCCAACTCTGTCAACGCTAGTTTCTCTAGACCATGCAAATGGGATGCAACACTAAACCACATGCTCTCGCAAAAGTACTGGGCTGAAGCACTGTGGAAGCTACTCTAGTCTTTACAATGCAGCACAAAATAGTTGACGCCAAGTATAGCTCTGCGAAACAATCTGCCACCTTATAGGGAATGCAAAAGAACCTTGCGTGCCTAACCTAAGGAAGGACGTTTTTTTGCATAGGCCATTTTTTAACCAATATCTTCAGCCTCCTTGAAATGTTAACATCATGTGACACACGGAAGTACTGTAAACCCCTTGCTGTTGGCGAGCACTTCATTTTCGCGGCCTTTAATTTTGCAAAATTCAGTGGCCGTGATGATGTCCTCTGTGACCGATTCAAGAAGAAATAGGGGTCATGAAGATAAGAGTTTTACTGTACATCGGATAAAACAGGAGCTCAATTTTGTTCGTATGCAAGAGTAAAACCAACAAAAACAATCAGCATGTGGACACTTTGTGAGCCTATCTGTGTCTATTGAATGATATCAATTTTATTTTAGTTCGTTAAACGTTGTTGCCTGTACGTTGTGGGATGTTGTCTTTAACACGAGCAGTGGTTTTCCTCTGAAGAAGGCAGCATGGACGCGTGCCGAAGCACAAGAGAGTTCATTTTGGAGGTTGTACCGCAGTTTGAAGGAGGAGTCGCACAATATGGGGGAATCACAAATTAGTTATCTACCTCGGGCGTGGACAAGATTTGCTCATTCTAAAAGAATTTGGCTAGAAATCGGGGATTTGCGACGAATATACCCGCATGGTTGAAGCGCAAGAAAAGCCTTGTGAGCGCTTCGTTTTCTAGCCTCTCAGTCCTCAACCCACTCACGTACCACATGTGTAGATGTTCCGATAGGTGGGAACACTTATTTGGAAAATAGCGGATGACAATACGCATACACTGTTGTCATCCTTATCAGAATTTTGTATTATGGTCAAAGGTGGACTGCATATTTGCAATACTCTTTCCCACTTAAAAATATGTCGTTCTAAAAATTTTAGTATAGCCGATGACAAAAAGAGAATGGCTGGGCGTCCTCCAGGACATCCTTGTTCTTTTCACCCCGCTTTAGACGAACGTGCTCATTCGAGGCTCATGAGACGCTGAATCGTCGTCGAAGGTAGCAGGTGGGCTGGTGGCGGAACAACTGAGACTTCTTCCTGCCTTTCTCATTCTGTTAGTGAGCGTGTACTTCTATACTCTAACTTGGCTTAACCTGGACAGAGCTGGAAAGAATAGGCTTGGCGAGTGCCCTTACTGCATATGCATTTGTACAGCTGAGGCACTCTCTAAATCAAGAGCATTTCGTATCTTACCTTCTAAACACATCATTTCGGGGATGCATAAGGAATGCTAAGGCATATTTTTGTTTGTATTGCCCTATTACGCATCGACTCGTTCGACCCAATGAGGAGTCGACCCAGCCTGTTGAAAAATATATTTCCTGCCAGGTAATTGTTTTGCATTTAGTTAATATATCGGTATTCAGTTAGGTACCCTATTGAAAAATATTTTTTACCGGAATGTCATTTCCAGTAAAAGTCTATTTTACTGGATTATGGGACTGTTTTCACTTCCAGTAAAGCCGCAGTTTACCGGAATGTCGCCGGAGTTTTACTGGAATGTCACCGGTTGGTTTACAGGAATGTTACCGGCTTTTTACCCGAATGTCACCAAATTTCTACTTGAAGTTTATTTCCAGTAAAAATCTATTTTACTGGATTATGGGACTCTTTTCGCTTCCAGTAAAGCCACAATTTACCAGAAGATCACCTTATATAATAATATCTTTATTATCTTCGAAAAAATACATGTGTGCATGCTGGCCCACGAAAGCAAAGATGCTTGTATGTGAGACCAGGCAGCCAATAAAACACCGTGGCACAGTGAACACTAGAGAAACAAAACAAACAAACAACAATAACGTAGGAATGTGGGCAACGAATACGCACTAAGTAATTATATAATCATTATTGCGCGAGTGTGAGGCACCATTCTCTTACATTTCGTTTTACCGCACGAAAGGATGATATGTTCTGCAAAGACCCTGGCAAACTGTTAAAGATTGGCCAGAATTCATAGTGTTTTTTCTTTCTTTTTTTCGGAAGTCAACGGAAGCCATTTAGGAGGAAGCCTGTGAACCGTGGTTGGTGCATGTTTACCAGATGCTCGACGATTCGGTAACAATAAAAGTGGTTAGTCCACAGAGACCTGAAGGTTTTATGTATCTATTTAGCAGGGTCAATACCAGTGGAACAATTTGCACAGCTGTAGACAGAAGCAATCAGACCAAATAGGAACAACCGAGTTCTTTGTCACAAAAGATATCTTTCAAGGTACTTACAATGCCGCTGGGTAAATTCCTAGACGTACGGTAATAAAACCGCGCAGGTGCACCACACGGACACACACACGTATGATCTCAGTAGCACGTTTAGCGAAAACCACGAACGCGCGAAACGAACATCCGCCGCCGTTGAGAAATCACGGGCACAGATCACGATGTCGTCCCTGTTGTCGTCGCCGCGGGTGCAGCAGGTGTCAGCAGCACGCTTAGCGAAAACCACGAACGCGCGAAACGAACACCCGCCGCCGTTGAGAAATCCCGGGCACACTCACGAACGGTAACGTCCCTGATGTCGCCGCCGCGGGTGCACCCGGCGTCAGTAGCACGCTTAGCGAAAACCACGAACGCGCGAAACGAACATCCGCCGACGTTAAGAAATCTTGGGCACAGTTTTTTTCACTCGCTGGATGCTTCTGAAGCCGGAGGGACAAAGAGCCGTAAGAAACAGGTCACTGAAAGATATTTTCTTTTCATCTGCACACCCAGCTGCTCTGGAAGATACAGGTCGCACACATGGAACGAGAATCCGAGACTGAACGTTCGTTCCTGGCCGGCCGTTGCTTGTTGACGGACGAAAAAACCAATTTTCTTAAAAAAAAAGTCAGCAAAACGACCTTTCGGCATTTTCCCCACGACTCATTGCGAGGGAGAGAGGGTGCGTGGGGACTCGTCCTTGGTGCGAGGCACCAAGGACGCCCAGTCCCCGGCTCGCCTCGGCTTCCCCTACCCTCGCGTCGGCTTTGAGTGAAGTTCGGTTAAGAGGGCAGCGAGTCACCCGTTTCGGGTAAGATTAAAACCGGGTCGTCTGGGGATCGAAAGTGGCTGGTGGTGACATTCCAGCGAAATCTGGAAACCCGATGCCGATGAAATTACAGCAAAATCTGTTTGCCGGCAAATAATCTCGCACAGACTGCAGGTAAACTGGTTTCGAATGAAAACGGCTGCAAGTGCCCACCTTTTTGGATCGTCAAAACAGTTCGCTGCACGCACTTCTTGAGGGTTGCAACGTCGTCCCGAGCTAAAACTCGCACTCACGAGAATGCTGCCCGAGTGGTCTCGTACCTGCTCTGCCCCGACTTTTGCCTGTCGCAAATAGCAAGTTGCCGGTGATCGCTGCTCACCTTTTTGGATCGTCAAAACAGTTCGCTGCACGCACTTCTTGCAGGATTGCAACGTCGTCTCGAGCTAAAACACGCACTCACGAGAATGCCACTGCATTGGCGGCCACCATTACAAACTCAGTCCCCCTGCTCGTCTTGGCTTCCTTGCCTTTAGCCGATCCCTTTCGTCGGCTACCAGTGAAGTCCGGTGTCCGGCAAACGAGAGTGGCTTCCGGTAGGATTCCAGCGACGGGTAATCGAAAATGGTTCTGGCAAAACTTTCAGCGAAAGTATCTTCCGGTAATATTTCCTCCACAGACTGGTAAACGACGCTGGTTTCTGGTGAAAATGAGTGGAAATTAACCCGTTTCCACTGAATGTCACGGGAAGTTTTTGCCGGATTTTAACCGAGAGTGGCTCCGGTAAAACGTACACCGGAATCTGGTAACTGAAAGTGGCGGCCGGTAATATTTCCACCAAGAAACTGGTAAACTACGCTGGTTTCTGGTGAAAATGAGTGGAAATTAACCCGTTTCCACCGAATGTCACTGTAAGTTTTTGCCGGATTTTTCAATAGGGTATCCTAAGTCATTAGTCGTTGAGACGCAGACTCTCAGTAAGTGAGTCATGTTTGACATTAATAAAAATGCTTCTTAAATAACGGCACTGTCGAGGACATGTACTCAGCTCGAACAATCGCTGGGCACAAGCTGATCATATGGTTACAGGCAGCGAACATCCCGGTTGGAACGTCCTACGTCGCAATGTAGCTGAAGTCTAGGCCAGGGCCACACTCACAAACGTCTGTAATTTGTATCTCTTTAAGAGGATATCTCAGTAGAATTTCATCTCCGATAGGAACTTTTCCGGAATCCAGATGCACTGGGGGAAGCCTTTCCACTCACCTGCTTATGCGATATAGTGCTAGTTCGAAACAAAAATAAACAAAAAGCTTGTCTTTTTGTTCCGGTTATCAGCGGGCGGCTTGACCCTGAAAGACCCCACTTAACCCACCCAACCCGTCACCCCGTCCTGCAAACTGCAAGAATGGATTTTTTTCTTTTTTTTCTGCATTTTAGAAAGAGGATAGCAGTTAGGGTTGTGGGCCTCCAAGCCCGTCGCGAAGGAGGCCCTTTGTCCCATTCTTACTGGATTATGAAGAAAAAAAACGCGGTTAGACAACGCCTTATTGCGCTGCCCGGTTTTACTTCGGGAAAAAACATCTGGCTCAGTTGTTTGAGTATTCCGTGTTACGCGATTTTTCGCACGATACGATTTTCAAATAGCATGTAGATTGTTGATATCGTCAGTACAAAAGCTAAATATGCCATACATTTCTTTCGTGGTGTTGTGCATAGGCGTGCGCACAGGGGGGCAGGGGGGCGGCCGCCCCCTCTAATTATCTAGGGGAGGGGGAGGGGGGGGCGCAAAGTTGGCCCGACACAAGGCGCGACTGCGCCGGCGGTATGGTTTCTTTTTCGACGGCATAAAACACCGACCGGGGTTGGAGGGGGGGGGGCGCTCTGGAAAAACCTCGCCCCCTAATGAAAAATCCTGCGCACGCCTATGGTGTTGTGTCATAAATTAAAATGTTGCGAAGAGCCTACTTTTCATTCCAGCGAAGCAGTGCTTTGAAAAATAAAGCTACTCACTCTAAAAAGTGTCTGATCTCCCTGTGAGAAAAAAGAAATGAAATTAACCATTTTGCGATGCAATCAACAGCCATTAGAGTCCCATTTTTTTCGTCTTTTTCCAGAGCACCGGATTTCGTTTCATTTTAACGGTCACCCTGATTTCTAAATAGGTGTGCGATTTCTAAATTGAACGGAAGCAGAACTATATTTTGTACTGCCGAAATGCCAAAAAATCAATTACACAAGTTTAGATAGTGTTGCGTCTTATATACGTACTGATCAGAGCGTAGTTCTATTGTCAGAAAGCTATGTAAAACAAAAGGTTCTAACTAACTTTCATAATTACGTGCTCCGATGAATCCCTTCAGAAAACTGAATTGCCACTAAGGCCCCAGCATCATTTACCGAGCACCTTATTTGTTGTTGTCTTGTTTTGTTCGCCCGAACGCGACACCGCCTCCGCAAATCACTCAAATAAGTAAACACTGTGGCACCAAGAAACAGCTTCAAAGGGCGATGGACGCTTTCTGGGTCATGTGATCGTTATTTTTAGAAGATCATAAGTCAAGAACTTTTTTTTTTAAATGAGCCAATTCTATGTCCAGCGAAACTGAGATAAAGTGGAATGTTTGAGAATCATTAAATCTATGAGCAATGTACCGCGGTCACCTCCGCGGTGTTTTTTCTCGCATAATAAGACCAATTCCAGTTTAAAAACATCAGATCAATGGACCCACACATATAGTCCGAATTTCAGCATTAATTAGCTGAGCTTCGGTTTCTGGTTTGTTCAGGGCCGGCTCCCTCTTTGCGCTGGAATAACGATAATTAAACTTGAGGAAGAAAACAAGAAAAGACGGACAACCGTCCTTTCTCATTTTTTTTCTAAAGCTTAATTATCCTTAACCAACCCGCTCGTTCTGTCCTTATGCGGGTAACGCTACTCTCAAAGTTAATTAGATGGGGTCCACTGGCTTGTGGTTGGGGTAGGCGTCGTTGTATTGCATTCCGAGGAGTCTGGACCTTCTTTGTGTTTTGCCGGTTTGTCTTTAGGGAGAAAAAAAAAGGGGGATGGGGGCTCCAGATTTGCGCCTGAGTTGTAGTCGAGCAAAGCAATATTCAAGTTAATAATCCGAAAGTAAAAAAAATAAATAAACGGGAAATGCGTATGGTTTCAGGACTTTTCATCGAACACCGTTTCATAGAAAAAGTGGTCATCCCGTAGCGAAACTTTCAATTGCAACAATTGGCCGGTATTTTTTTTTAATTCTAATAGGCAGAAGAAGAAAAAACGCTGCTAGCCAAAAAGAAAAAATATATTCGGGGCTGCTGGAGGTGGAGGTGGTGGAACCCGAAATACATCCGCTTGGTCCAGGCGTGCCCTCCGTCGTGCCATCTAAGCGTCTGTCGTACGAGAGGACAATGAGAAATGACTTCATAGTTTGCAAGATTCAATAATTTCAAAGAAAGTTCAAATTTTCAAATATCATTGGCAGAAACTTATGACGCAACAAATGAAACGGCGTTCGGTGAAATGTCCGGTCCCAGGTGCGGTTGACCTTCTAGTGCGCAACAGAACCTCAGATGCCTCACTTTGTGAAAATATGATGATTAAAAGCCGGCATCGTCTTTCAGGCGCGTGCAATTTTTAAGCGGTCCCCATATACGGTATATATAAAAAGAAAGGTGCAGGCCGGTGCCAAAGTTACGAATCTCAGAAAGAAAGCTAATAGAAGAACATCTCACCGCAAAATCGACAGACGCGGAAAAAAGCTCACCGGCCTCTTGATGAATGCGGTGAAAACTCATCTACAATTTTTGTTTTCGGAAATGGCATTCCTTTGGTATATGAATAATAGCAACAATATTTCCCGTGTCTTTTTTTTTTAGAAACTTATGATTTCAGATACGGAAGGGTTCTATCACAATTTGGGGGCTCTTTGTGGTAGTCGGGTGCAATGACGAGTTCACTTCGTTATAGACGTCAACGTTGAGGCAATGTCTTCATAAAAAAACACGTGTCTATCACAAATTTGTTAATTGTTCCCGTCCTGCATAACTGTAAACCTCCGCTCCTTCATTTCTATTGGCGTCTGGAATATACGAATTTTGTATATATCTCAGTTTGTGTTCCCCACAGGGCCCCCGGAGTAGAGCCGCAAATACCAAATTTAAAAGCTTATCCTATAATTCTTGCGTGGATTTATCACAGCATCTGTCAGTTTTGCGGTGAAATTTTCTGCCGTGAGCTTCTTGGTGTTGCACTGTTCTCCGACGGAGAAAAGCTCAGAAATCCGGCGGATGCGGAGAAGAGCTCACCAGACTTCTGATACATACGAAGAAAAGCTCACCTTTACAAACCGAGCTAACATTATTTCTTCGCAGCTCTTGATATTTCATCGAACTCAGTTCTATCAAAGATATTTATCTCAACGCCATTTATTTGAACCCAATGGCATCGAAAGCGTTTAGTATAGAACGCTTTTTATCGAACATCATGGTTACTGGCCAGATCGGTTCTCGTTTTTGTAAATAGTGTTTTTTCAGTTGCATCCAAAGGACAAATATATTGTCACGAATGACAACTGATGAAGCGGTGATTAACGTCAGAAACTAAACGTTTAATCGGGTGAACGAAATAGAAGGTTAGCGTCACAGGCGTCGATGTCGGCGAAACAGCAGGATCGAGACTGACTGCGGCTCGACTGACTGCGGCTCGCCACGCGGAGCCCCTATGTACACCTATGGGCTTCTGGAACAATCGGCGTAGAATGTTTGGCGGTAGAACTAGCTAACCTCGAATAAGCAGCAGGGTTCTAGAACTGTCCAGAAGGCGACATTACAGAAACAATAAAAGGGTGTATCCGTGACTGCGCATCGAACCTCGGCCATTTGCGTGGAAGGCAAGCACGGTAACCGTTAGGCCACGGGCGCGCTGCCTACCTGCCCAGCTGCGCACGCGGCAATATTATGTTCCTTTTTTCTTTAGCTTCGTAATAAACAATGAACTCTTCCGGTGATCTGGCCTAAGACGGACTTGATACTTTTTGGGAGGTAAGGAGTCGTCGGGTGCCGAGACGGAGGTTCCACATTGTTGCTGTTCGTAGTACTCAACTTTGAGACAATGTCTTGTCTCCATGCAAATGTATAACAGCAAAAAAGAAAAACGAGTTCTCCGCTTTTTTAATTGTTCGCATTCTGCAAAACTGTAGATTCGTCTGCCTCTTCCCCATTTTTCTTAGAAAGTAAGCTATTATTGTGGGACTTAACAAGAACACTTTGTTTTACAACTCACTGATTTATGACCTTTTAAAAGTTGTAATACACTTCATCGACACACACAGCAAGCACATTACAGATATCCAGCAACATACTACGCGAAAAGACTTCAAAAAAGTCATAATATATTGCGGCATAGAATTCTAAACCCTTCGCCATTGACGATGCGCACAAAGACCCGAAGAATAAGGCGCGGTTCAAACTGTCTCTCGCACACCGCTGATGTATCGGCGAGGCGTTTATCTTCTCGATTAAGATTTTTACTCCACTGTAGTCTGCGCGACTCCACCATCGGCGCACGAAACAGCGACGGCTTACGATTGCTAGTGCCCCAGCTGCCATTGTTGACCGGGTAGCCCGACTTGCATCCCGGCGTGAAGCAGTGTGTGTGTGTCAGTCTTTTTCATTGCATTTATGGTCGCGAAGGCACGGAACGGTGAAGACTCCCTAGCACTACACCACAGAGTAAAGTGCTACAGTGCAACATTCGGGAGAAGCGTACCGCCTTCGCTTCGTCTTCTTCGCTCATCGTACATCTGCCACCTGCCACAAATTATAATAGGGCTCGGAGCTCCAGCGCCGCTCGTGGCCATCTACGTTGACCGTTTTTACGCGGCCCATTGTAAGCGGGCGCCGCTCTTGCACTACATCCTCTATAACACCTTTGCTTTGCATCTTGTTCATATTGGTTTGCGAATCGGGGATGACAATTTTATTTGGCTTCGCAAAAAGAAAGATTCATTTTTTTTTCTTATTTCGTATGTTTTAGTTTTCAGTCTTTGGTCTTTATTCATTTGCCTCTGAAGAGCCGGGGCACCACGGAAAGGCAGCAGCCCATGGCATGGAGGCCCAGGGTGTCGCGTCTAGTTTTGTTCATTACATTTTATATTGGTATGCGGCTTTTTTTTTTCTTTGCTCGAGCGTTTTTTTTTAATTTAGGGTAATTACTTCGACCTCGCAGGTGTGACCATTCACAGTTCGAACATGAATTTTCAACTATCTTCGAAAAGGGGGACGCGGACAAAAAAATCAGCTCTATGCATTTCACGAGGTCGAGGTGGGAAGCAGTGAAAAGATACGACAAAGAAGAACATAAGGTTAACGTTCACTGCGGGCTGGTGCCACAAATTGAATGAGGCTCCAGTTGAGTGCGGCACTGAGGCCATATGGAAACCACTGTTGTGGGTGGAGTTTAGGAATAGAATGAATCGCTGCACTTCATTATTTTGTGGTGAACAAGTGCCACCGGAGGCCAGTTGGCAGGTTAAAGAAGGAAACTTCTGCAATATATCTTTTACTACCAACGTAAGGCTAAGATCTTATTTTTTACCGAAAAGATGACTCGATAGTTGTAGTTTCTTCATTCGTTCTAATCAGTACCTCACACAAAAATATGAAAGCCGTTTACAACTCCCTGTAACGTCTAAGTAGAGCGCACCTCTTGAGGATGAGGAGGTAGGGGTACTGAGGGGAGGGTATACCTGACCTCCCTCCGCCTCTCCTTCTCATTCTGCCTGCTAGTCCTACCTCCGAGCGGCGGCGGCGTCGCCTTCGGCGTAATTGTGAGGTCGATCATGTGACCCTCGTGACGTCACGTGACCCTCGTGACCTCACGGTTACGCGGACGCCGACGGCGACGGCGACGCCGCTCAAGCCGCAAACGGCCGCCCGCCTGAGAGCTGCACTCTAAGTAAAGAAGACAGGAAAGTGTCTGTACAGAGCGCGACACCGTTAGCGCCAAGAAGCAATCGCCTGTTGGAGAAGTCCGAGGAAGCGGCGCCCCGTGTCGGAAGATTATATTGCGTGGAATGACGAAAACTCGAGTAGGAAGGAGAGCGGACAAACTTTTGTGTGCTAACTTGGAGGCCAACTGTAAGCCAACATGGGCACAAAAGCTATGCCTCCGCGGTTGAATCTAAATCACCATCGGTTTGTGGACCTAATACGATCTGAAGTCCTGATTCGAAGGAATATTTGCGTTCACGCGTGCCATGCCCACATATCTTCCACCCAAACAACTTTCGAACCGGGAGTCTGGAAAAGAGTGAATTCTCCGAAAACATTGGTGTACTAAAAAGTGATTATCTCGAGCTTTAATTGAAACCATAATGTTTGATACCTGCCAAAACACTTACGAAGAAAAGCGCGGCGTTTTTGTTCGAGATAACGGTTTCGCGCTCTGTACATTTTCTTTCTAAACTTCTAGATTTCTTTATAATTTGAATATAACAGATATAACGGTTTCGCGCTCTGTACATTTTCTTTCGAAATATGTAGATCTATTTAATATTTTAATATAATTTTGGAGCTGCATTGGAAAAACTGAAGAGCTATAGGTTCAGGAGGTTTATTTTATTTTTGCTCGGACAGGATCCGTGAATATTGTGACAGGTGTCTTCGCTTTTTGCATTTTAATCATAAAGATGGCTTCGAAAACGATTTGTTTTCGTCTATGTTTATGATACGCAAAGTCGGTCATATTTCATTCCACGAGTCTTTTTAATCAAAACTTCAATCTAAGCAAGGGGAATAAAAACATAATGTTCTCGTAAACTGTGTCACGGTGCGGAGTGTAGAATCCGTGACCACGTTCATAAGGACAATAAACGTCTCAAATACTCTTGAGCTTATCACAAATATCTTCAGAAATATCAAAAGCTCGATCACAGATAAATTACTCTAAAATGTTCGCGTTTTGTGCCTAGTTATCAAAAGCCCATATGCCACAGCGGCCTTGTGCCACGTTGTGCACGATTTTCTACGGCGTAAATTTTGATGATTTCACGCACTTCGCGCAATAGTTTAGTTCGCCCGCCATTGATTATGGTTGTTTGTACTTCAGGCAGATGATGTAGTTATGAAGCGCATTTTTGCGGAGTTGAAGAAAAAAAAAAGATATCGCATTTGTGTTCCCAGGGAGGTGTAAAGCCTATTTTGTTCAGAGAAACCCAAAATACCGCCACTGCGCAGGTCAATGCGAAGAGCTGGAGTCGGGAGATACTCCTTGGCGAGTACACATTAAACCATTCAGGGCCCACGTAGCAGAGCATCATGGGCCGAAAAAGCCCCTTGCTCTTAACTGGAACCATGACAAATCTCGTAGTGTCAGGGAGTAGCCAGGTGTTGTTTCTTTCTTTTAAATTGATACTAGGTTTTACGTGCTGATGAACACCAGCGAAGGCGCCCGAGCGAGGCTAAAAAATAATGCTGGGAACGTAAGTACACGTGCCGTGCGTGTTCGCCTTATCTGCAATAAATATTCGAAGTAAAAAACCAAATTAGGACGTTGATGAAAGTGAGTGCAAAAAAACAAAAAAAAACATGTGTTTTGGATTTTTACTTTAAAACAGTTACTGCTGCAGCATGCATTAGGCGCAGGGCCTGTTACTACTCTCGTGCACGCTCCCTGACCCTGTGTAATTTTTCAAAAATGTATATTGCTCTGGAAGTTGCTCATGCTTCGAAGGTTCGCGCAGCTGAGCTGCATCCTTTGAACAAGGTGCTTAGCTTGTAGCTTTCGCAGCGTTCTACCAGAAGATGAAACCGTGTATTCGCGGCGTTACGATATTACAATATTACAATAATTTCAAGCTTCCATGTACATTACAAACCTTAATGAACTTGTTCGCAAGGAAATGACTGACGAACAAAAGGGAATCATAGGAGAGCGCCACCAAAACATCTCGCAACCTAGTAGCGTCTCATTCGATGAGGGCGCCTTGTTTCACCAGGGGGTGCTAGATGGCGCCACGTGCTCGAGCAAGTAAACTTGAAAATGACATAAAGCAGGGGTCTCCAACACGCGGCCCACAGGCAGCATGCGGCCTGCGCCTTGCTGGGACGCAACCTGCAGGCAAATGGTTTTGAGCCTCGGCTCGTTCCCATGCCTCGAGCACTGGGAATGGCATGCCGCAAAATGATCTCATCTCGCCGAATAATTTCCGCTCGAAACTTAGCTATGTTCGAATGCACCTAGAAAGTGAGGGAGAACAGGAGACGAGAGCGGACATCAGAACGCCGAACTCTGCTGGGGATGATGAGCGGGTAGACCGTAAAGCTTCTCTAGGCTGGTTCACACAGCACCGTTTTACTACGTTTTATTACGTTACGTATAAGTCGCAGAAACATCTGTGTCTCGGATGTCGCGTGACGGGCTAGGTCTTTGAACTTGTAGCCACGCTTAATATAAAGCACTAATATCCCGTTGACTCATGTGATAAGCAGGAATGAGATGTGGTAACCTAATGTAAGTTAAAAAAGGGGCAGTGTGAACCAGCCTTTTGTCTCCACATTGTTTTTGAACGCGTCAGAAAGCGGAAGGCCGGCGTTTGGTTCTCGCATTTGAATGTGTTCGATGAGAACAGCAGAGACAAGGGCAGACGTTCTCTCCAAAGCTCCCTGGAACGAGTTAAAACACGCAATGCAAGCACCTGGCATTAGACTCCCGAATTTAAGGCGTTCGACGAGCCATTGGAGCCAAAGGCGCTTTAGGTTTGCCCACTAATCAATGGAATCAGAGCTCTGCGTTCTAAAGCCCTCACGCGCTATCGTCTCCTCTTCTCCTTCCCTTCCTCGGCGTGTAACATATTTCCATGTTATATACTATAGTGTTTGATTTGCTTTTTTTGTTCTGTTTTATTTGTGGCTTTACAAGTTTGTGTGACGTTAAAACCACTTGCATGACAATATACTCTTTGCTAAACTACTTAGGTTGAAGGGTGCACGAGTACAGTCACACGCGCTGCGCGTACAACCTTCTGCTGCAGCAACTGTCCCAAAGCAAAAATTCATTAGAAATGGCACTTCGCGCACGCGTTCATCAGCGTCCTAATTTGGTTCTTTACTTCGAATATTTAAAACGGATAAGACCAACGCGTTCAGCGTGTGTTTTTTCCATTCCTTACGTTATTTCGATGCTTGGGTAATTCAGACAAAGGCCAATTCCGAGGCTACTAGTCCGCTAATGCGAGCTGTTTGCTTAAGGACGCACCTCGGCTGCACGAACTCTCTCTTTCAGCAGAGACAACTGCCAAAGATAAAACTATAAGCTTATGAGTTTCGCACCTAGAAGATATCACCTTTAATATACAATTCCCGTCTTAGACTGCTGCTTCAAATACTGTCAGAAAAACAAAAACTGCTGTATGAAGATTCTTTCATTTTCGAGACCCTATAAGCTACATTAATTCCCCTGTGAATTGAGCAGCGGGAGAGAGGGTTCCTTTTCACTCTTGCTCGGTTAAAAATTCGAGTACGATTGTAGGTCGGAGCAAGTTTAATTCTTGTTGTCGCATCATGTGAGTCCCCAAAGTAGTCCTCTATACAATTGAAGACTAAAAAATGCCAATGTTCAAGTTTACAAAGAGCATGGAGCACACTCGCTCGTGCGTTGAGCACGTGTTATTGCCGCGACTGCGAAAGATATGCTTCGAGGTCCGGGACCGCAGGAAGGGGACTCTCGGGACGATGAATGACGGGAAGACATTCGCCCATCTCGGAGGAGTAGTCACTCCAATGGGGATCCGTAGGCGGGGTGACTCCGTCCGGATCGCGTGCTCCATTTCGGATCTGGTCTACTTATCCCGGCGCTCTTCGAAACGACCCGTGGAATTCACCATCAGGCACCAACTGGCGGCCTTGACGAGTGCCCCCGGGCCGTTGTTCGCCCGGCTAGAACCACGCGTCTAGAGCGGGGTTCGGGTTATAAAAAGGCAGAGGTTGATTGCGCTAACGAGGATGTAGCTTCAACAGGGCTTGGAAGTACACGGAGAGGATACAAGCAGCCAAACACAGAAATGCCTTGACCGGGTTCAGCCGTATGTTCGGCATTTCCCGCGTCACATTGGCGGTTTGTTTCAAAGCAAAAGGGATACGAATGTTTTGCAAGCCTGACAAGAAACACGGCTAAAATTATTTTGTTGGATATTTTCAATGTGAAAAAGAACAAACAAATATAACAGTTATTCTGATGTATGCAAGATGCAGGTATTGTTTCGAAGATGAAGTGAATGTAGTGGCGGGTTCAAGACCATCGCGTGCCAGGTCCCTTGTGCTGGCCCGGCTTTCATATAAACATTATGTGCGGAGTCACCTGGAACCGCGGGATAAACTTAGCTTATTTAGTGGCTCTAGTGTCATCATCATGCCCAGGCTTCCTTGTTCCTAGACACGAATCACCTCAGTTATTGAGAAGGTAATGTGTTGGTTATTCCCGAGTGTCCCCAATGGTATTTCCTCCTGCCTCAGTGGCGGTGGTCGTCTAAATAAAACATTCTCTCCTTCAATTTATCTTAGGGCGATTTGCGACCAGGCGCAATAAAGACAGCACATCTTTGTAATTAAATAGAAAATATTTTGTTTGTTTTAAATTGGCCAGACTAAAACAGTCGACCCGGTGAGTGATGGTATCGCACCACTGCTACGTCCATTTGATATTCATATCAGCTTGTCAACCCAACCGATATACGTTGATGTGTTTGTGTTCGTGTGAGAAGTAGCGTGAAAGGCGCTCGGAAGCGAATGGCGACAGAGCACTGGCTAGTGGAACGCATCTAGGGCATTCGCAGAACAGTGTGCTAACTACGTAGACGAATTGGGTAAAATAACTGGCTTTATTGTTAATATAACGGCATGTTGCACGTCCGACCTTCGCCGCTGCCCGAGCGAGTCTGTACTTCCATCCCGCTGGGTTTGCGCTGTGAGCGCGCTTCCGACGATCCCGGCACAAGTACCGCCATCTTATGTCCAAGTGGGGAACCGCGGGTTACACCCGGCCGTCCTGCATTACCGACCGTCCCGGTCGGACTCCTCGCCCGAATCTTCGGAGTCGAAGTTGTCTGCACTCCATGGCTTTAGCTTGTCCACAGGAGCGACGCTGCAGTAGTGTCTCCGTGTTCGCCCACTACCGGGGAGGTCTTCGATACGGTAGCGGTCGTTGGGCAGTCGGTCCGTGACAACAAACGGTCCCTTGTACTTTTCCCTCAATTTTCTGGATTCTCCGCTGGCCGTAGACTCTCGTTCGACGAGCACCACATCTCCCAATTTGTAGATCGGCGCCTGAGATCTTGTCTTGTTGTAGCGCTCTTGCTGTTTCCTTTGGTCGTCATGGATGTTTTCAATCGCCGCGGCTCGTCTCGCTTCCAGCTCGCAGTCAAATTCTTCCGAGAGGGCGTCTTCCACGCAGTCACCGGTAATGCTCCGTGGCCGGTAGTTGAAAGGAGTCCAAACAGGGTAGTCTTAATTGCCTAACGGAATGTGTTGTAAATTACCCAGTGGACTTGAGGCAGTGTCGACTCCCAATCCCGACCGTTTTGATCTTTGGTCAAGCTTGCCACCACCGGAGTTATCATCCGATTGTAACGCTCGACTTGTCCATTCGCTCGAGGCGTATTGGTTGCGTTCTTGACGTGCGTAATTTTCAAGGCTTCGCACATTGCCTTGAATTTGGCACTGGTGAATGCGGTCCCTCGGTCTGTGATCACCAATGTCGGTGGCAAGAATGTGCTGACCACATCCTGTAGAAACTGTGCTGCCGGTCCAGCCGACGTGTTGCGAACTGCAATCAATTGCACGAACTTCTTGAAGCCGTCAACGGCAACAACTATGTAAGCATTTCCGGACTTACTCCTGACAAACGGTCCGAGATGGTCAGAATGGACGGTGTGAAAAGGCTTCGCTACCTTCTCGATGCTGTGCAACTTTACGGATGTCGTCATGTGAAAGAGGCACTCAATGAACGCGGCGATGTATCTTCTCGCGTAGCGTTTCATGCCTGGGACCCAGTACGTTTCCCTGAGTTTTGCCAGGGTCTTGTCCACAGCAAAGTACCGAATGTCGTCGTGGCACGACTTCACCACCCTCCAACGTGCCTGGCTCGGAATGACCCACAGGAATTTTTCTACTGAGTCGCTGCCTTGGAACTTCTTGAACACCTTGCCGTTGCGCAACTGGTATTCGCTTTGAACGCGACGGTCTTCTTTGGAGAGGTGTTGTTTTCGCTCAAGTCTCTCCCTCAGTGCCATGATCTTGGGATCGTTCTGCTGGGCGATAGCGGAACAGTCTTCCATCCCGACGTTCGTAGCAAGGATCTGCAGACCACTGACAACTTCCATCTCTTCGGAAGGGTCATAAGGAGAACGACTTATCGCATCGACGTGCGCCATTGTTGTGCCCTTTCGATATTTGATATCAAATGTAAACTCCTGGAAACGAAGCCACCACCTGCCAATTCGTGGCAGAAGAGTTCTCTTGCTCATCGTTGCACGCACTGCATTACAGTCGGTCGCCACTTTGAACTTCGAGTCCGATCAGGTAGGTTCGGAACCTTTCGAGTGGCCACACAACCGCCAACGTTTCCAGCTCGTGCGATTGGTATCTCTCTTCGTAGTCTGTTGTTCGTCGACTGGCGTAGACGACTGGGTGGAGTTCTCCGTTTGTTTGCTCTTGTAAGAGGATTGCTCCCAGCCCATCTTTGCTGGCATCAGTGTGAACCTCTGTTCTTGCATCGAACGAGAAGTGCGCCAATATAGGCTTCTCGACTAGTCTTTTCTTGAGCTCGTCAAACGAGGCATCATGTGTATCTGTCCATTCCCAGGGTTTGCCCTTGGACGTCAGCCCTGTTTGAGGTTTGGCAATGCTAGCCAACCCCTCTCACAAATCTTCGGAAGTAGCTTGTGAGACCCAAGAATTGACGTACCTGGTGTACATTTGTGGGCTTCGGAAGTCAGCGACGCACTGCATTTTGTGACTTCCCGGTCATACACCTCCCGCGCAAATGTCGGAACCGAGGTAGTCCACTTGGTCGTAGAAAAAGTAACACTTGCTGAGTCGTAACGTTTAGTCCGGCTCCTCGAAGGACGTCCAGGACCATCCGCAGATGATCGAGTCCCTTCTCTACGGTTGTCGTTGGGAGCAAGACGTCATCCATGTAGGCGAGTGCCATGGTGTAGCACAAGGGTCCCATCACAGCGTTAATCATCCTCTGGAATACCGCCGGGGCGTTGGCCAATCTGAATGGCATACGTACGAATTCATAATGACCGTCAGGTGTGACAAACGCAGTCTGGTGTCGCGACTCTTCTGACATGGGGATCTGGCAGTAACCCGACGCCAGGTCGAGGTTTGTGAAGAACACTTCCCTCGAAGACTGTCTAACTGGTCGTCAATCAGTGGCAGTGGGTACCTGTCCTTCTTTGTGACACGATTCAAGGCTCGATAGTCCACGCAGAGTCTTTGTTCTCCCGTCTTCTTTGAGTTCTGCTATGATTTCCTTCGTGTGGACTCTTTCCGCAAGGAGAGTCTATAGCAGAGTGTCGAACCGAAATGTTTATCGGTTCGGTTCCGGTTCGGGTTCACGAATTTCGGTTCAGCTCCGGTTCAGTTCCGGGGAGCGAAAAATAACGGTTCGAACCGGTTTGAACCGCTAAACTGAGAATATATTTTCCGCGTTCCTTTGGCAATAGGCACTTTTTCTAGAGTGAAACGAGTAACTACATAGCTTTTTATCATTTGTTGAATCCCCCCTTTTATCAGGTACCAAAAATGAATTGAGTTGTTTAATTTCGATAGAACAGTAAATGAAAAGCTAGATTAACATATATTACTCAACATCTATTTCTTTTTACCTCAGTCGCAATTATTTTACCTGAATCTAAAGGTTATCAGTCTGGTGGGTCGTCTAAAATGCGCGTGATTAGTAAACCTTTGCGTTGCAATATTAAAAGTCGAGTCCTACTGTGCTCTTGTACTTAGAAATTAGTTAGTGCATACAATTATGAAATGAGCACATTCTCGCCATATATATTCTGAAATCTAGATTATAAAATACGTTTCACAATATAAATGATGACGATGCAACCGAGCTTAAAGCAATAATATTTTCAAAACGTCAGGAGAGTTTCAGGACAAACCCTTTCAGTCTACCTTTATAAGAAACTCTGAGCGGCAAGCACAACGCTTGCTTTCCTGGCCAATATTGCTTACACTCAGCGCCGTGATGCAGGTGAATAGGAATGCAGAAATGAGTGACCTTCGTATTCAGTGCGGATATGACCTAAAATAGAGAGCCTTGAATTGCACCTTTTCGACATAGCTTGGCGTTTGAAGTTTGTTCTTGACAAGATGCCGGTCAATTAAATTTTTTAATAAGCATCACCCTTGTTAATCGGTGATTTGTTGTTAAATACAACAAAGTGGTATTTAATAGTCTACTTGACATTAAAGCTACTTAATTGGTCACTTTCTGACGGTCTGCGTGCGCAGTCGTCATAGTTCTGCCACGCGCCACTGTGTATGTACTTTGTTTTCATCCAGCCCTCAGACACATAAAATTGTTCTTCATCAAATAAAAGAAGCAACAGATTTCTGTATGTTTGAGAAGTTGAATATGCGTCAGGAACACAAGATATTTAAATTAGCTTCAAAAAGAAAAAAAAAGGCATAAGTTTCTCCCAAGTCACTTATACACCTGCCTCTCGAGGATAAAAATGCCGGAAAAGATTTGCAGTGCATATTTCAGATAATTTGTTGGTGCATTAACTTATGATGTATATTTTTATGGTGATAGGCCCTCTATTTCCGTTGTCAAGTGTTCAGGTAGTAAGAAAATATTTGTTATTGTCATCAATAAATTTGACTGGATGAAGTTCACATAACCGCTTCAGACCGACACGGGAGGACGAAACTCGAAAATACGGCATCTGTTGAGTCTGCGGAACGTGCTTATTTGTTCGCTGTTTGGCAGTGTGAAACACCTGGTCGCGGGGTATGCCAAAAATAACTGTGTGCTCACGTTATAGATCTGAAGGCAAATGCACGAAATGTGCAGAGACAGAGAGATAATAAATTATATTCTTCTAAATAATGCCATCCACGACGCCTTACTGTAAAAAAGAACTATATAGGGTTGCATGTTTTAAACGTAAACACGTTTAACGGAACTCCGTCTGGTTGGGTCAAAAAGTTGAGAAATGCAGGCCTTCACAAACCAAGTCTTAAACATTTAGTGGCCCGACGTTTCAATAGGTCGGGCTCAATATATCGACAGCCACTTAACCGTCGGCGTGTGTCAACGGACTAGGGCACTTGAAGAAGAAAAAGTGTGTGAAGCAAACGACACACCGTAGATAGAAAAGAAGCTGCTGCTCTCCACGTGCAAATAGTCCCACTTGATAAAATAAAAACAAAAAACAAACAAATCGGTTTTGAAACGTAGGACTCTTTACTGTTGAGGACTTGGTTGGATATGGTGCGTATTTCTCTAGTAGAGATGCGTGTAATGATGTTCCTAATTACACATAACTATCGCAAAGAACAGACAATATATTTCTAATTTAAATCACATTAAGACATCAGATTGCACGAGCTCGAAACTTCGCAGAATACTGTCTTGGGAGGCTAAAGTTATATTTTGTTTTACGGGCACTTGTTTTGTGGCCTGATTTTACAACTCCGTGTTTTATCAGTCATGCGCGCTCTAACATTTTATGAGGCTGCACCATATCATCGCGAGACTGCTATATAAACTGCACAACTTTACAATTTGGACATCACATTTCAACAGAAAACTGAACTGTTTAACATGGTTTGCACGTGACATCATCGCACTATATGTGAGTGGTCAGAGATTTCTTTTTGCTGAGAAAATCAAACCCGAGGTGCAAAATGCACACTGCAGAAGGTTCGCGCTCAGTGCAACCCATGGATTCAGAAACAAAAATTATTCTTGCTCGGTGCAGTGTCGTGAGGAACGGCGCGAGAGTCTGGCACCCCGAAAACGCGCTTTCTGGCATGAGTGATTTCGCAAACCAAGCAGTTTTGCAGGATCACGCTGCTCTGGTCTGTGCCGAAGATGCGGAGCAGAGGAACCTTTACAACACAGTAGGCTTTTAACGCCCCCCCCCCCCCCTCCTTTTTCATTTGACGATGCTCCTCCAGAGAATACTTTTTTGTTTCTGAGGGACTCCCTCCTTTGTTTGGGGGGGGGGGGCAATTAGACAAATATATTTCTGTCATGTGTTAACAGTAATTCTCCATTTCTTTTATTTTGCATTCAAAAACTGTGAAGTTTAAACAAAACTGCGAGAATTTGAGCGGCTGCCGACTTTCGGCTGTCCCTCAAAGGCCACTAGAATCTTTCTTTTCAGGTATCCCTGCCGTACACACCTGTAGTTCTATTTATCGTCAGATTAATAAGCTATATTCAGTCTTTTCAATCCTTCTATTCTCGAGGACTACTTTCATGAGACAGTTCAGCAACAACGAAAACATGTTTGAGTGCCTCAATGATGTGTACATGTAAAATAGTTCATGCAACGATTTTCGCACTTTCAGTAAATACCGCTAAGAGGTAATCCCTGACGTTGATAGCTAGCAAAAACACCCATTAGTTTTCCTCTCTGCTCAATGGCAGTCGCAGAAAAGAATAAAGGAAAGAAACAGCTTTCCCTCCTCAACTCGCTATTAGAACAGGCGGCAATGTGATCTGACGCTAATCGTATGCCGCCAGTGTTCATCATAGTCATGCGCTGGGGTTTGCAAAGGATAAAGCATGGGTTGAGATTTAGGATTTATTAGAGTTCGGCTATTGTCATCTTTGATTGAACACGAGCCAACACGAATGTTTGGCGATGCTGATTGCCAAGAACCCGAGCACTCGGCTCAGGCTCATGACAACCGAGTACGTCACGGTGTCGCAAGACTCGTGGTGAAAAGTCGTGATGGCTAATGCCCCTGAATAAAAAAGGTAGCGACATCTTCTCTCTCCGCCTCTGACGCAAACACCTTTTATCGTCATGTTTTGCTTTTTTACACCCCCACGTCGACTGTAGCGCCGCCTGGTTTGGCCCAAGATAGCACTCGGCCATCCTATACTTGAGTCAGAGCGCAGTCAAAGGCTTAAAGACACGCAAATACATACACACAGGCTAAAAGCGCACTGTCACGGTCTACCAGCCTCGAAGGATGTGCTCAAAGAAAGACGATGAAAGCCGTGACGTTCAACAGTCGGCGTTATTTGATTGGCCACATGAGTTCATAGTATGCACTGCACTCCGAAAGCGTAGGCATTCCTTCTCCCCCCTCCTCTGACGCGCACACCTTTTATCTTTATGTTTCGCTTTTTTACACCCTCGCGTCGACGGTAGCGCCGCCTGGTTTGACCCAAGATAGCAGGCGTTGTTCTTCAAAGGATGTCGCTACTTTTCTGTATAAATGGGCTTTAGTGATGGCATGTGACGTCATGGTGTCAACAACGCTAAGACATCTATATCCCGTTGCAACTCAAGAAGGTAGGGCGAGGGAGAAGAAGGCCGGGGAGGAAGAAGCAGACGAAGCGTTGGAGAAGAGAGGGGAAATTGACGTTCTGAATTTAACTCGACTTCGACGCGGTGAGTAATGCGACTACGCCGCGGGGCCACGTGACGTGACATTATTTGACAGCATGCCTTGAATCCATGACGTCACGTGACCACGTGACACACGATTAATCGTAGTGCCAATACAAAAGCGCCAGGAAAACCCACAATTTCTTATACATTGCAATTCGGTTTATGACAATTTGATCACTACATAGAAATGCAGCTGCCAATTTTTACTTCTCAAACACTCATTTTGTAATAAAAAAATTTCCGTGAACCGTTTTGAACCGGTTACCGTTATATTTTTTCCGGTTCAGTTCCGGTTCAGTTCCAAGATGGCGGCGAAGATTTCGGTTCGGTTCAGTTCCGGTTCGGCTAAAAATAACGGTTCTGTTCCGGTTTTCGGTTCGGTTCGGTTCCGGTTCGACACTCTGGTCTATAGGGGCGGAACTTAACTGGCTCCCGAGAGGTCAGCTCGATCTTCATTTCGGCCATTTTTGTGTGCCAGTCTCGGAAATATTGCACGCGAAGCAGTTGCTGTACTCATTGATGAGGCGTTCGAGTACCTCTCGCTGCTCCAGAGTGACAGAAGGCCCCGTTTTAATCTCCCGGCTTGGCACATGGCGTCGTTCAGCCGTGTGGATGTTCAGCTCTTTCCTATTAGAGATATTCGTCGTCTGGATAGCAGACCACCGCTCGTGCTACCCGCTTGTTCTCTTTGATGCCGAGGTTGTGATCCGACACGTTCATGATTGGCAGGCGAGTTTCGTTGTCCTCACTGACGTTCAAGACACAGCGTGGTATGCAGTGTTCACATCCTTCTTGGCCCCTAAACCGTGCGTCGACGAACATATCCGTGTGGGGTGCAGTGCCCGTTACGTGAAGTTTGACGAATCCCACATACTTCGGAGGAACTACCGTCGATTCCTTTGCCCAAAGGCAGAGAGAACGCTGCGGCAGATCAGGGATCTCAATAGAGCGCTACGTGTTGTCGTTCTCGTGAACATTCTCGCGCTCCTCGAAAATCCTTACCGTGTTTCGACCTCTCGCAACCGTCACGTGAGGTTGCTCCGTGACAGGCTGTCCCACGACAAGGGGTATAGGCTGCGAGCTGCTGGGCACCACAAACAGCTGAACGCCCGAGTAGTTGTAAGGTTGTTATCCCGGACCTCGATGGGAACCCTGGAGGTGTCTACCGTCGAGGACCGGGGACCGTGGAACGATGCTGGCTGCTGGAGAGCTGGCTGTAGGCGGTGAGGACTCGGGCAGGGACGACCAAGACTGCTTTGTGTTCGGTTATAACACAAAACTTTACTTGCACTTTTCCGGAGTACACGATACAATCAAACAACTGGGAATAAGTGGCCTCACAGGCTTACGATCGCGAGACACGAAGTCAAGTGTCCTACCGTGCACAGTGAGGGCGATGGCTAAGTAGCCGGCGAACAAGGGCCGCCGCGTGCGGCAGGTAACGCGGCGAACCGCGGGAGGAGAACAGTCAGGGGCTCGCAAGCCCGTTCTAACTCGAGGCTCACACGCTCGGTCAGGGCTTAATACAGTACGCCGGAAGCCGCTCTGTCCAATGAGGGCTTCGTCTGCATCCCATTGGGTTGAGGCCCCGACGCACTCTCGACCTATCGCACGAGAGTTCGTGCTGTTGCCGAGGTGGTCATTAAGATCGGGCCCTGCGGTTGAGAGTCTAAACCCCGATATGTTTATGTTACGAGGAAGATCTACTGGTTCTTGGTTTAGGCGAGAATCGTCGAAACGTGCCCCGCCAGCAAACGTCCTTTCCCCCGGAGCGCGGGCAGGAGCCTCAACGTAAACGGAAGGCGCGCCTGGGGAAGCCGTTTCGGTGGAGAATCCCACGATGCCGGGTCCACGCCGGCGCGTATACACCAGTTGCGCCCGGTGCCTCTCGAGTCGAAGTCACGAAACACTGTAACATGACCCGAAGTCTTCGAGGAAGTCGTTCGAGCTTGAGACGCGGCCCAGTTTACGAAATGGCGCGCCAGCCGATGATAGCCGCACTCCGGTGCCTGCCCGAACGCCCGCGTAGATTTGTGTGTCTGGAGCCCCGGGTAAGAGGCAAGGCCCGCGGGCAACGACCCCCGTGGGGGACATGCAGCTCCGTTCGTAGTAGACGGAACAAAGTAAGACACATGCAAGCGCTAAAGCAAAACGAATGACCGAGGCTCAGCGCAACATACCGATAAGCTCAAACTATAAACGCCGTCTCGGCGGCGCGCGAAATTTGCCACCGCCTCTACAGCCCGGCTTCGCATGATCGATCGTGATGATAGAACTTGTCTCGCCGCACGGTGTAACGCGTCCAGATCTGTACCCTCAATGATAAACGGCACTGCCGGCTCTGAATAGGATATCTTTAGGCGGTCCGCACCTTCCTGCCGCAGAGTAACGCACTGACTACACAGGTCGACATACGCCCGCACTTCGTGGCCAATTACTTTCGCAGGCGGTATAAAGTACTTTTCATTGGCAGCTTCGGCGGCGAAAGTTTGCATCGACCACATTTTGGGCGACGCGCGGCCCGCTTTCTCGCTTTTCTCGACAGTCTTTGCGTCATGACCCACGCGCTTGCAAACGCCGCACCGCGCCTTCCGCTGGGGCGAAGGGCAGTTCAAGGACACGTGACCGTAGTCGTCGCAGTTAAAACAGAGCGTTTCTCCCCGTTCGTTGAAGAGCGGCTTCCTCCTCGGTCTGAGCGGAGGAGGATCCACCCTCTCATGGCGCGCCTCGGACTTCTACCCTGTAGCTCCAACACCTTCTAGAAGAGAAGGCCAGAACGCTCCGAGTGGTTACGTCACAATGGCGGAGGAAGGAAGTCCATAGCGCAACTACGTGAGAAATATTTTGTGGCATCGACGTGAAAAAAACTTGTCTTGTAGACCGGCGCGGGGTGTTCTTGAGCGTTTATCTGACGTTAATATATGTTTTAAAAGCGCAGTATTGTACAATTTATTATATATATATAATATAAACATAATATACAACGCGCTATCAAGGTTGAAAGTACTAATTTTTTATTTATGATTATCCCCGTAACCGCGGGACTACGTGCTATCCCGCAGATCCCCACACTTTTCGAATGAACCGGTCCGCTGCGATGTTTTCTTCCTTCGTACGGGCTCCGATTCTGGTAAATTTACGTTGTGTGTGAGCTGCTGACTGTCTAAAAAGGAACCCTGAGACTTTCAGAAGGGAAGGGAACGAAAAAAAAATCCAGTCATCGCTGCAGGGAGCGCACGCGAGCAAGAGATGTGTCGACGATGTTAAGCTGGTTAAGCCTCCCACACTGCTGCCACCCGCTGCTCGTGTGTGTGTGTGTGTGTGTGTGGTTCTTTTCATCCTTCCCGTAGTTTCTTGATCGTCACCGCAGTCTCGGGTAGTTTCTTTTTTTTGTGTTCGCTTGATACTACGGCATTTACGTGGATTCGCGGAACAAGTCCTGCTACGGTTTGAGTGACATATGTGGCAACCAGCCAACGATGACACTGGTCGATTATCGATAGACCTCTCATTCGACAGAGAAAGACCTAAAGTTCGTGTTCAAATGTTTTCACCACGGCTATTGTGGGACGTGTGGATACGATCGACAGGTGAGTAACAACTTATTTACGGGCTTTCTTGGTCATGTGGGAGACGAGTAAAGTGCTGCAGTCGGGTTGTTTTTTGTGTTCGTTTTTCGTGATAGAATGAAATCTTGTTCGTCGTTATCCGTGTGCTGTTGCGTCGAACTTTTGTAAATATGCGTGGGAATCTTGTTTTCCTGGAAGGTAAATAACAAGTTTGTGTGATTATACAAAGTGCGTTGTTTGTGCTTAAGTGTTTATTTATACTAATACTATTTGATTGCCTTTACCGCGTTTATACTAGAAACCTAACTGTATTAGGGTAATAGTATTATCGCATACAAAATAAGATGATTTGTTCTAAGGCAGCTCGAGCCCATAGGGAGAAGTAAATTAGTTGAATGTAAATAGTAAGTTTAGTACATCTGCCACACTGAAAAGTTAAAATATTTTTCATTAAATGATATGGGACTTAATCAGCTCGCGGTCTTGAGTGATTATACGAGCGTCGCAATCTGATTTGTCGACCCCATAATGTCATTCGATCGAAATTACATTACTTTTGCCATGTGGCCGGGGTATGATGCAAGAATTCAGTCACTGCACGCGATAACATCGCTTACATGATCGTAAGTGACGCTTGTCTAGCCGTGTCCGCGTTGACTACGTCTACCTGATTTTTACCTGTGATTTGTTTTTCTGTGTCCAATCACTGCGTGTCTCGCCATTTTGTCGAAGTATTTATGTGTAAATTATGCATTCCTACAGAAATTATTGCGTGGCTCAATATTTTCTCTTCTACTCCTACCCCGTACTATTTCATCCCAATTATTTAGCGGTGTAATATTTTGCCCGTGTAATAAAATATTTTCGAGACGCTACGTGCAGCTTTCATTTTAGTTAATAAGACACGCGTATGTGACTAAAAGCGCGTTACGACAGTCGATCCATGCGCGTTGCCTTCGCTTCGCCGCGAACCCCCTATGGCCTTCCTTCGCGACGTCACGTGAAGAGCGCTACGGCCTTGTCTTCTAGGAGGTGTTGGTAGCTCGGTCGGCTCCGTTGTCGAAGTGGCGCCTCGAAGTCAAGGGCGAACCTGATGCCACTTTCAACGCCGGGGAAGCCGAGGACGCCATGTTGCCCAAGCGATCTTCAAGGCGTTTTAAGCAGTGAAGTAGCTCTTCTGGGGATTCGTACGTGCGTACGCTGACTGCCCTGATAGCGCCTTCGTCGTTTAGTCCGGTTATGACGTACTCGATGCACGCTTCGTCACTAAGGTTGCACCTCCGAGCCTTTGAGAGCTTGTCGTAGTAGTACGATTCAATCGGCTCACGTCGCTTGCGACGCCGATCCTCCATGTCACGATGCAGGCGTTGCATTGATGTTGCCGACGGGAACGCGCGCCTGAGTTCCTCTTTCCATTCCGTCCACGTTTTATCCACCGCCGACAGGGAATCGTACCAGCTCCTCGCCTGGCCCTCGAGCTTCGTAAGTGCGTTGCAGGACGTCATCCTGTCAGTCCAATGATAGATGTCGGCAAGGTCGTCGATTCGTCGGATCCGCGTATCAACCGTTGGGCAGCTTAATAAAAGCTGGCTGAATGACGGGACCAGCCGCGCCGTCTCTCCCACGACGGAGACAGGCGAAGCAGCCGCTTGAGTCTGGAGAAGCGCCATGCCGCTGACCACTTCTCTCACCGCCGTCTGGACTGCGGCCAGGACAATCGCCGTTAGGTCCAGCGCTGAATCAGGTTCCCGTTGCAGACGGAGTCGGAAGTTCGTTGCCGGTTTTCTCCCCTTTGTCCCTGTTCCCGCCATCTTCGTTGTTCGTGACGGTCGAAGATACTGCGTTGCGAGTTACAGGACGCATCGTTGGGGTGAGCAGGCGATCGTTTTACGTTCGGGGCGTTTGCAGTTGATCCCACTTCTCAGTTGCTAACTTAGTAGACGTTTTGGGTAAAATAACTGGCTTTATTGTTAATATAACGGCATGGTGCACGTCCGACCTTCGCCGCTGCCCGAGCGAGTCTGTTCTTCTCTCCCACTGCATTTGCGCTGCGAGCGCGCTTCCGATGATTTCGAAAGAAGTGCGGCCATCTCATGTCCAAGTGGAGAACCACGGGTTACAAAAGGGTGTCAATGGTCTTGGAAAAAGGAAAGTGTGAATTTTATAGGGGTCTTTAGATTGAACGTCATCGCGATTCCACTTAGACGTGCAGTCAATTATTTTTATTTCTTTTTATGAAACCTTACGGGGACAAGTGACGTACGACGGAAGGAGTTAAACACACGGCTACTGTTTGGCGATCTAGAAATGGGCGGCAGATAGTGGCTCAGGAAAGAAAATGTTATCTACGGAACACCTTAAGTTGATATGTGTAGTCGCACAGCTAGCACGTCGTCTGCTCATGATAATCAAGCTCCACTCGAAGCGAGCGCTCGCAATATTCATTTTCCCGGAAATTTGCTGGGCAACCGCTTGCTAAGATCTATAAAATTCCAAGACACAGAAGCTATAATAAGTAGTCGGCAGACCGTTCCGCGGTATAAAGCCTATAGGAAAATATTAATACAAGAGCCAGGACAAATTGTTGGTCCAGCGTCTGTCCGAAGTGATGACACATGTGAGAATTCTTTTTCCGAAATTACAATCTGAAAACTTCAAAGAAATGTGGGCATTCATTAATATTTAACGAGCACGGATTTAAGCGCATCTAAGTTTCTATGTTTAAACTCATGGGATTTTAGATACCGACCTAAAAAAAGTCATATAATAAAAAATAAAAAACTTGCGCTTAAACACTGAATTTGAAATCGCAAACACCCAAATGCTGGTCTCATTCGCAGAAACAAATGGGCAAATTCTATTGATCAGTAAGGGCTATTTTAACATAACCCAGGACGGCTACATTACTTGCGTTACAAGATAAGCAAACAAAGAAGAACCGACCTGTTGTTAAGATCTATATTCAACAATCAAACAATCAAATGTTCTGAGCCCGTAGATGTCGTTCCGAAAGGAAGCACAAGCCGTGCTTACATATATGGGGAGTTTTTCGGTGACAATTTATGTGCTGCTTTTTTCAAACGGCAGTCAGTTACTTTCTCCCCACTTTATGCGGGAAATGAGACACGCGTGTTTTTTGTTTAAGTCGCTTCACAAATTTTTAAGTAAAGCGGGCCAATGGCTGATGATATGTGTTCTGCATCGTTTGGTTCTTGCTGCGGACATTTGAATAAATCGATTTTTGCTGTAGTCTGGAGTGTTCCCTCATTAACTAGATTCAGGTTCGAAGAGAAAAAAATCAGCAGAACCCATCCTTTGGGAATGATTATCTACGTTAATGCGAATAGCATCAAACGGTGCGGAGTTATGCGCGTTCGTCAGGTGGCCGGCACACTCTAGATACGCCAGCCCACTCTTGAGGCGATTCTAAATTTGTTGACACTTTCACAGCCCTGCGCACGATCTCCGCAGCCCAGCACGTGCGTTTGTGTCACTTACGAAGGCGAGCAAAGCACGCGCCATACGCACAAACACTCAAAATGGTACCGACCAGACTTTCTGGCGTCTCAGCTAGTCTCAACCAACGGTACTCTAAACGGTTGTTTATATCTTTACCATAGGACGCGCTGTACAGCGCTGTCACAGCTACCGGTGTGCGCGCGTTCCATGCACGAGGGCTCATTCCGCTCTCGTGAGGCTGAGCACGGCCGCTACATCACCCTCTCCCGAGCGCGGGAGAGGGTGAGCTAGCGGCCGTGCTCAGCCTCACGAGAGCGGAATGAGCCCTCGTGCATTGAACGCGCGCGCACCGGTAGCTGTGACAGCGCGGTAAAGCGCGTCCTATGGTAAAGATATAAACAACCGTTTAGAGTGCGTTGAATGACTGCCTTCATAGCTCTGTGGTTAGCGCGTCTGCCTGCTGATCAAAGGGTCAACGGCTCGAATCCCAGCCGGCGCCGGTCTTTTTTATTTATTTATCGACCCGCGGCGTAAGAGGTTAGATAGCCAGATAGATAGATACAAAGACGAAAAGTGCGTGAAGTAGCCAAAGAATGCTATTCGCATTAAAAACCTTATTTCTGATCTAGATAATCCCTCTCATAGGTTTTCTATAAGTCTAAATCCGCCAAGAGCTTGTTTCTTTCCTAAAAGCATTCAACGAATATTCTGAACCATGGTTATATAGGCCAGAGTTATAGTGCAGAGATAAAACTCATCCTCGTATCTTCCTTCTTTTGCTTCAATGATTCTTGTAAACAGCTCTTCCTTTTGCCCACCAGCGAATATCACTGGTCGTTTCCTCGCGTGTATAAACCCCGGCTTTTCCACTTGCGGTTTTGTTCATTTTGAATTCATGTCCTGTCTCTTGTGAGCTCGTCGCGCTCCTTGACATAATTGAAAACATTGTCCCAATATTATGTTTTTCGCAGCTAACCTTTTTGAAGTATATTAAACGCAACACGTTTATTTTACCTCAGACGTAGCTATGAGTAAGCGGGATGAATGGCTCGAGCATGCGAACGCCATATTTGCCCCCATGTCTTAACCCGGAAATAAGGTTGATCTTAACCCTTAAATAAAGTTGACACCAAAAGTATCTGCAAGCATCATTGAAACTGGACTTGTGCGAAAACAACGTATGGGATTGTTAGATAGTCGATGCTTACTTCAAAGAGTAAATCATGGAAAATTATCCAATGTTGTTCTCCGGCTTACTTTGTTTGCAAAATATAGAAGTTGGATAAAAACGCTGTGTCCCCAAACAATTTGGGTCTAAACCTCTAGAAATGTCTGTCTTATTGAATTTGCTCATTATTTAAATCCCCACTCAATAGAAGGAGTCCAATGACTAACAAGACCAAAATAGTGGTTCTACGCAAAAATGACTCCTACGCAGATTGGTTTTGTAGAAAATATTTTTCTCTGAAACGTCGACCGCAACGCTTTTTATTGTTTTTTTTAAGAGAGCGATGCTACACTTGTGTTTACTGGCAAAGACGAGCTAGCCGAACTTTTTCATAAACACTGCGCACAGTACTTGGGTGAATATGGTGGGCAATAATGAACAAACGAAACTAAATAAAACAATGATGTGAACGCTACTTCTTTTTTTCTCTTTTGAATTCGTAAATACATTTTATTGAGACGGAAAACCTAAGCATAAACTCCTGCCCATCGTTCAGATGTAGAATGGCAGTATATGGAAAGGGGAAGATAAAAACAAAACAGGAAAAGTGTCGTACGAGGAAGGCGTATGAAAGAAAACATCTGCCTTGAATGCTTTAGCAGTACATCTCCATTGAGCTGTAGATGAGAAAGCAGGGGACGGGGCTTGGCACTCCCTCATTCTACGCAGTAATATGACTCAAGGGTTGCTGACTTTTCTTTTTTGCGATACTCCGTGTCACCAGAACTTGGCAAAAAGCGAACGCTACAGCCACTTTCAACCAATGAGACTGACGGAGCGACGCCCGAGATGAAGCCTATTTTCAATGATCTAAAATGATTACGAAAGGAAATGCAACAACTGACACAATATAATCATGAGCTGTAACGGGAAAACCACTATTTACGCGCCAGACTAGGGGATCTAGAAATTAATGGAAGACTGAACTACCTGGAAATCGAGAAACTCCCGCCACAAGCTGACGAAAACAACATTCTAAACGAGACAGCTGTAGTATTGGGGGAGACAGTTGACAACAAACACCTTGATATATGCAAAAGAAAGACTACGTTAAAGCCAACGGCAAACAAATATTATCGGGCACTTCCTGCGACGATCCATAAGGAATGCAATGCTCATGAAAGCAAATAAGAACCGGGTGACAACTGAAACACTGGGCTTCAGTGGTCCGGCTACGGGTGTGTATATAAACGAGCACCTAACGCGACAAAAAAGTAGCTGTTCGGCGCCGCAAGCGCAAAAAAAGGGAAATAGGATGGAAGCATGTCTGGACCAAAGGCGCAAAGGTTTAAGCACGCAAGACCGATTGCTCCGCTATCTTGAGGATTGATACCAAAGCTGACGTTGTAAAAGTGGTGCATGAAGGAAAATTATGAGTTCGGATATGCTAAAGCCACCCCTTAAAAGTGGTGGGAAAACAGCTTTGTGAGGTCTTTACAAGTGGATGTTTTAATAAAATTGAAAGGCAGTTTTCTTCGGTGTTCTCAGCAATTCACATAAACAGAAGAATAATAATGGCCAAACAGACACATTTGATAGACTTTTTTAGTCGATTTCTCGACGTTTTGACCGCGCCACTGCGCCACCGCGCTGATATAACCCACCGCTGTAACCAGAGTCTCGATCTCCTAAATACTACCGATAGCGACTATTCACACTTGACGTTACTCCCTACGTCACCTTTGTTTTCGGAGGGCCAGAAACGAGAATGGAGAATGTTCAGTTTCGGTTTCTTTACTTCTTTCGTAGGCACAGAAATACGCGTCACAAATGTCTACGAAACATTCGGCAGCATGCTATGTTCCCAAGAAGCATACAAACACCTTTAAAAATTAAATAAAATGTCTTCATAGTTCCTTTAAGAATTGCTAAATAAGAGAGAAAGAATCATTTAAATATCGCAGAAAAAGTGACGAAGCACTTGACAATTTCAAGGACTTAGTTGATAATGTAGACTGGAAGGGAGAATACGAGTACAAGGTATGCCAGTCAGGGCCATTTCTCCGACATTTGTGAGGAAACTGTGGCCCACTGCGTGAATTGCGGTGGACTACACCCTGCTCATTATCGTACCTTTTGGGAAAAAAAATTAAAGCCGTTTACAAATCCCTGTAAGGCCGAACTAGAGCGTAGCTCTTGAGGAGGAAGAGGGAAGGGTACTGAGGGAGGGTAAACTCCTCCTCCCTCCTCCTCAACTCCTCATCCTACCAAATACTCCTCCTCCCTCCTCCCTCCCTCCTTCCTCCTCCCCTTCCTTCTCCCTCCCCTCCTCCTTTCTCCTCCCCTTTCTCCTCCACCTCCTCCTTCCTCCTCCCCCTCCCTTCCTCCCCCTCTTCCTCCTCCCCTCCTCCTTTCTCCTCCACCTCCTCCTTCCTCCTCCCCCTCCTCTTCCTCCCCCTCCTCCTCCCTCCTCCTTTCCGCGCGGTGCACTATGGGATATTTCCCATGATGCACCGCGCGGTTACGCCGACGGCGACGGCGACGGCGACGCCGCTCATGCCGGAAACGGGCGCCTAAGAGCTGCGCTCTAAAAAAATGAAAGCTGTTTACAACTCCCTGTAACGCCGAATTAGAGCGTAGCTCTTGAGGAGGAGGAAGGCACGGGAGGGGGGTCACGTGACCTCGGGGAAGGGGGGTCACGTGGCCTGGGGGTCACCTCGAGGAGGGGGATTTGCGGGAAAATTTCCCGCTAAATTTAGCAGGGAAAATTTTCCTCTAGATTTAGCGGGGGAAATTTTCCCCGCTAAATTTTGCGGGACATTTTCCCCGCTAAATGGAGCAGAAAAATTTCCCCGCTAAATTTAGTGGAAAATTTTCCCCGCTAAATCTAGCCGGGAAAATTTCCCGCTAGATTTAGCGTGGAAAATTTTCCGCTAGATTTAGCGGGGAAATGTTTCCGCTAAATTTAGCGGGGAAAATTTCCGCTAGATTTAGCGGGGAAAATTTTCCGCTAGATTAAGCGGGAAAAATTTTCCGCTAGATGTAGCGGAAAAATTTTCTGCTAGATTTAGCGGGGAAAATTTTCCGCTAAATTTAGCGGGAAATTTACCCATCATGCACCGCGCGGTTACGCCGGCGGCGACGGTGACGGCGACGCCGCTCAAGCCGGAAACGGGCGCCTAAGAGCTGCGCTCTAAAAGAAAAGACACTCTGACCATTATAGTGAAGGGGAAGATATCATAGTCAGACGCCAAGAAGTAATCCTCCTTCGAGTCGAAGGGACGTTTTGCCGACGTGGTGCGCTGTGACCCTGCATCACACTCGGAGTCGAGGGCAACCCAGGTCTTTCCCGAGAACTTGGCGGCCGTCCTCAGGGCCCCAGGTCCCCGACAGACCAGCAGCACCTACCTCCAGTCACTGGTGGTAGCACGCGCGCTGCATCTCTATATCGGGACAGGCCGGCAGCAGCCGCGCGTTCCCGCTCTCCTAGGCCTTTTCCAAGGAAAAAGGAGCGAGTTTCTTGCTCTGGCTCGCTGGAGAAGGCCCCCCTGCAAATGAACATCATTTTGCCAGTGCAATTCCTGTAAGAGCGGGGAACAAGACAAGCTTGTGTGACCCCTTGTCCAGCCTGTCTGCGAGACCTCCAGCTGGTCATGACTAGGGTGGGCACCCCTTCCTCCCTTCCTCTTGTAGGGTGCAACGCACCCACAGACCCATCTTTCTTATAAAACTAAAAAGATGGCCCGAGGCACAGTACACGCACGCGCCTCGGGTAGCTCGTTAGAGGAATGCTCTAAAGCCGCCATCACAGGCAGACACGTCGTTCCGTTGTCTCGCTCTATGTCCCCCTTCAAATAATGTGGTGGGACCTCGCGGCTCCCACATATTTGGTTACCCGATCAAGGACCATGGGCAACAATGAACTCCAAGCGGCAGAAGCTAGATCACCGGCTTCAATCTCGTCGGCTGCAGTCCGACTTCCGCCGTACTGGGACACAGACCCGAGGGTCTGGTTCCTGCAGGCAGAGCCCCAATTTTATCTCAAGGGTCTAATGAGTCAGGAAAGCAAGTATCACCACGTCGTCTCGGCGCTGTCGCTGGTAGCAGCCGACAGAGTATACGGCCTTCTTGCGCAACCCTCGAGCACAGCTTCATACGACAAGCTGAAGGCGGCTCTCCTGCAGAAAACCGAGGCATCAGATCGCTCCCGAATCCAAAAACTTCTTTCGGTGGAAGAGCTTGGTGATTGACGTCCGTCCCAGCTGCTGAGGCGGATGACTCAGCTCCTTGGAGATCGCGTCAACGTGATCGGCGACGCTCTGCTGCAAGTGCTATTTATTCAACGCCTGCCAACCAACGTCCAGATGGTGTTGGCCACCGCTACGGCTGTCGAACTCACCGGCCTCGCAGCCCCGGCAGACGCCGTTATTGAAGTTGCCACTCCACCCCTCGCCAGCGTTACATCGGCGGCAGAAGACGGTGGCGAAGCGATGCCTCCCCTGCCACGTATTCCATCGTCTGACGGCAACCTGAGCAGCTTTTCGAGCGGTTGGAGCAGAGGGTTGCCGCAGCAACTTACCGGCGAGATCGTCCACGCACTCAACAACAAGGTGGACGTTCAACATCCTGTTGGAGAAGTGCTGACTGTTCCCGCTCGGCAAGTTCAGCGAACGTCTGCGTTTACCATCGCCGCTGTGGTTCCGACGCCCGGCATCGCCTTCGTCCCTGCTCCTGGAGCAAACCGAGCGGTGGATCTCTAGAGGCAACGAGTAGTCAGAGCCTACCAGGTATTTCACTATTTTACATGGCCGACAGGAGTACTGGAACCCTTTATCTCGTCGATACCGGGTTAGAGGTAAGCGCTGTTCCTGCAAAACGCACGGATCGGTCATAAACGCCCATCTACTACCTTCGAGCTGTGAACAACTCGTCCATTCCCGTCAACAAGGAACGGTCCATCACCTTAAATCTAGACCTCAGACGGGTCTACCGATAGGTATTCCTGGTCGCAGACATAAGCAACAGGATCATCGGTGCTTACTTCCTACAACACCAAAGCCTCCTCGTAGACGTCAAGGAGAGACGTCTGCTCCACTCCACAACGCGACTCTCCGTACAAGGCATCTCAACAACTGACACAGCAGGGTTCGCAACAGTCTGCACTAATATACACGGGCCATTCCGACCACCTCTGCAGGATTTTCCGAGCCTCACGCGAGCTCTTGACTGGACCAGACCGCTTTCGTACAATTCTACCAACACTTCGAAACAAAGGATGCAACGGTTCACTTCCGACCTTGTCGTCTGGCTCCAAAGAAACTCCGCATAGCTCGCGAAGCATTTGAGCATATGCTCCAGCTTGCAATTATTCGACTTTCGTCAAGCAGCTGGGCGTCTCCCCTACACATGGTATCCGAGAAGAACGGAGATTGGAGACCGTGTGGCGACTATCGCGCAATAAACAAGAGCACAGTGTCCGATAGATACCCCTCCCAAACATCCAGGACTTTACTGCCCACCTCCAAGGTGCTACCATTTTTCGAAAGTTGACTTTACCCGCGCGTACCACCAGAACCCCGTCGCTAACGAGGATATCTCAAAGACAGCTATTACTACTCGGTTTGGTTTTTTGAGGTTCTCCGCATGCCTGCTGGCCTCAGTAATGCGGCTCCAACATTCCAGAGATTCCTTGACGTCGTCACGCGCGGGCTTCCCTTAGTATTCGCCTACGTTGAGGACTTGTTTGTCGCTAGCTCGACACCGGAGGAGCATACCAACCACCTCCGTCTTCTTTTTCAAAGACTCTCAGAACACAGCATCATCATAAAAGCCACAAAAAGTGAGTTTGGAAGATCAGAGCTCGCGTTTTTGGGGCATCGACTGGACCCACACGGCTTAAGACCTTTGCCGATGAAAGTGCAAGTGATCAGAGACTTTCCAAGACATAGCTCGATCACAAAGCTTCGCAGTTCCTCGGCCTGGTAAATTTGTACCGCTGGTTCATTCCAAACTGCGCGAGGCTAGTTCAACCGCTTCATTTGCTCCTGGAAACGTCTGCACGTGACACTTCCAACCTACTTTGGAGTGAACACGCAGAAAAAGCCTTCTGCGAAATTAAGACAGTACTTGCAAACGCTGTACTTCTGCGACGTCCACAACACGATGCCAGAACCTCGATCATGACTGATGCCTTAGCTACGGTTGTTGGGGCGGTCTTGCAAAAAACAAGTGGATGGTGAATGCCCGCCCCAGGCTTTCTTCTCGAATAAGTTAAAACCCGTCCACACCCGCAACAGCGTGTTTGGAAGAGAACTGCTCGCGGCGTCTTGCCGTCCGGCATTTTCGACACTTTGTCGAAGGTCGAACCTTCGTCATCTGGACGGACCATACACCACTCATCTACGCCATACGTAACTCTAGCTTCTCTCTATACCCTTCGAAAGGTCCGTCAGCTGGCCTTCTTGTTGGAGTTTACGACAAACACCCGGCACAGCAAAGGGAAATCACACGTTCCCGTTGATATACTGAGCCGAATTAATGCCGTACTTTCGCCTGCTCCGCAACTAGACATCAACGAGGAGCTACAGCAGCTCCGCACATCAAACACCTATGTAAAGCTAGAGGACATTGAGTTCCCAGGAGGCATCATCATCGCCTGCGACACGTCCACAGACACTGATCGCTCATTCTTTCCGATTGCGCTACGAAGGCAGCTTTTTGATGCGATTCAATCGTTGTCGCTTCCCGGCGTGAAGGCGACACAGAAGTTAGTGGCCAATCGTTACGTTTTGCCTCGGCTCAAGTCCGGCGTGCGCGACTGGGTACGGACATGCTTGGCATGTCAACGAGCCGAAGTTCACCGCCATCCCGTACCTCCGTCTACGAGCTTCCTGCCACCAGACGCCCGTTTCGACAAGGTCCACATCGACCTGGTCGGACCCCTTCCAACATCTCAAGGGCAACGATACATTCTGACGTATATCGAGCGCTTCACAAGGTGGCCGGAAGCTATACAATTGCCGGACATGACTGCAGCCGTAGTCGCCGAGGCATTCGTGTTCTCCTGGGTAGCGCACTTTGGATGCCCATCTGAAATTGTCACCAACAGAGGGCGTCAATTTGAATCCAACTTGTTCACCGAGTTGTCCCGAATTCTAATCATGACGAGATCTCGTAAATCTGCATGTCATCCCCAGTCTAACGGCTTGGTTGAGCGTTTACATCGTCACCTCAGGTCCGCGCTCATGGCCCACGTGAACCCCAACGAGTAAGTACGACAGCTTCCGCTCGTGTTGTTTGGGTTCCGAACGGCGCTGAAGCAAGACCTCGGTTGTTCCACTTCCGAGCTCGTCTATGAAACAACCCTGCGACTACAATCGCACTTTTTGAGGTCGACCTTCTACAACCACAAGGCCGGAAGACTACTCCACAAAGGTGAAAGACATTTCGCGGACCTTCGACCAGTGCCAACGCGAGCGGTATCTGCAAAGACGCCTTATGGCTCTCAAGATTTGCGCAGTGCAACGCATGTGTTCGTGCGGCAAACAGCCCGACTAAGACATCTTCAACCCCACTATATGGGACGTTCCTGGTTCTGGTAACGAAGCCAAGTGGATTTGTTGTACAGATCAATGGACTACGATACACCATTGCTCTCGAGAGTCTAAAGCCAGCCCTTCTGGAGCACGCACACATGAACTTCATCACATGTGAGACGCGCGAGGAAAGTCCGACCTCTCGGAAAAGGTATGCTCAACTTCACTGGACAAACTCATGACCACAGCTAGCGTTCCAATTATATGTTGTTGTTATTCTTTTTAATTTTCTTTATTCGCTCGTTGGGGCTCCTTGTTAAGGGGGGGGGGGGAGCGCATATATGTAGGTGCAACGCACCCACAGATCCGTCTTTCTTATAAAAACAATAGATGGCTTGAGGCGCATTACACGCACGCGCCTCGGGGAGGTCTTGAGAGGAATGCTCTGAACCCGCCATCACAGGCAGACACGTCGTTCCGTTGTCTCGTTCTATGTCCTCCCTAGAGGGTGCGGCCCCCACACCCTCTTACTCCTCCCTCCCCCCCCCCCCCGCGCTAGGCTTGACTAGCTCTGTATTTACTGCAACGGACGCTATTCAGGAGGTGGAGATGCCAAGAGATATTCACAATCCGTCCACTCCTGGTTGTGTCCAGTGTGGTATGGAATAGGAGACGCCCTCCCGTAAATCCAAAAAGAAGCAGCCTGTAGTACCGCCCAAATGATGACCCCTTCAGCTGCCGTATTGTGGCCCTATCTTCTACCCAGTTTTTTTTTCTTCATATTTTTGTTTATTTTACTAGGTTTTATTCAATATTCATTTACATATTTTCACATTTTTAACTGATGACAAATTTACATTTTTGTTTAACTGGAATGAAACTGTCGCTGTATCTTAAGAATTATAGATGATGTTAATTACTTCATGAATGAGATGCGGCCCATCGCTCTTGCTTTGCAACATACCCAACTTCAAACTAATAGTTTTAACATCTTAAGACGTCATCAGGTTTTTAGTAAAGAGCGTTCCCCTTCCACATATATCTGGTGCTGTTGCAGTGGTTGCGCAGGTGCAGTCGCTTGCTTTCAACTATGCACGCGACTGGAAGCTGTTGCACTGCGTCTCCTCGTGGATCACCTTTTAACATTTTTTCCTCATACTTGCCACCAAATATTCTTCTGAATCTTCAAGAGCTGCAGAGACTTGTACGACCGCTTTCTAAATCATTTATTTTCATTTTTGTTGATTTTAGCCCTCATCATCCCACTGTGGGCAGCCGTCAAGGGTCCGGTGGTGGTGTGATTGAACGTGTTTGATTGTCTTCTGTGCTCTGCCTTTTTAGGGGAAGAAAGCCTACTTTTGTAAGTGGGGCACTCAACTTATATGTATCCAATAATATTTCTATTGCTTCACTGTCATTTCTTCTTTGGTTTCCTTAGAATTGTTTTCATAAACCCTTTGGAAGTGATCATCCTCCAGTTGTTTTAGAGTGTACCGCTTTCTTGACAAAATTTTAAAGCGCGTCGTCCGGTGGAAGGTAGTCATTGCTGAATGGTCGCGTTTTAATCTTCACTCCACATTAGATCCTTAGCTTATTTCTTCTATGTCCTTTGAGAATGATGCACTTTATGTTACTCAGAAGATACCAGGCGCTTCTCAGCAGTTCATTCCACAGACATCAGAAATATACCCCAAATATAAACTTTGTTGGAAAGAGGAGTGTGCCACAGCAGGGTGGATCAAAATAAGGTTGGCGGCAGATTTCGCAGATACCCCACTTCACGCAACCTTGTTTTGTTCAAGCGACGGAAAGTTAAGGCTCGTTGGATTACAAAGCAGGCAAAGCGGAAATCTTGGATAAAGTCTATCTTTTCTAACTAGTTTGGTTTTTGCGAAAAAGGCCAGTGACTGATATAGGAAAGTAAATGGGTTTCATAATTGCTTTGCAATCTCAACGTTTAACGCTCCTTCTTTGTCGGAAAAAGACATCAGTATGATAATCGGGAGACATTTTTATAATTCATATAGTTCGGCCAACTACAGCATTACCTTCGGACAGTCGAAAACTCCTGCGGAGGTACAAAAGCTCGTCATGCCAGGAGGAAATCCAGAATGTTATATTCATTTCTTTTCGTAATGCAAGCTTGAGATGACCCTTAATGCAACAAATCGCTCTGCCCCTGGGCCCAACAGCCATCGTCCGTCACCAAGTTGAACTGCTTGAAAGCTACCCTCTCAGAAGAAGCCGCGGCAGCGAACTCCGGACTACCAGCCAAGGCTCTATGCTATCAGGACGCTCGACGCATCCTCAAAACCCGTTTTGGCGACGACAAAATGGACAGTAACGACCAGATATTTGTACCTATAGACAGGCAGCAATTTGCATCATCATAGGATGTCCGGCTATCAGACAATTACATGACGATGTTCAAAGACACATACGTGGCTATGGTAGCTTGGGGTCAGCGAGGACTCCTCTCGACCCTCCTGCAGCCACTATTAGATCGGCTGCTTCCAGAGGGCATTGTTCTCACATATCATCGAACTGTTGCACGTGACAAGTTCTATAAGCGACTTAAGACCCAGTCAGCTGGTTTGAAGAACGCCCCGGTAAACACGCTTATGGTCTAGAAAAAGAACTGACGACCCTTTTATGGTTTCTGCGCGCGGAAGTTGTGAGTAGAGAGAGTACATCATGTTCCATGAAAGCGAATACCGTCAGGGACAATTCAGGAGAAGAAACATTATTCCTGCCTGTTGAATGAAAACATGCTGGAAAATCGTGATTGCACAGAGGGGCAGCGGACACGCCTACATCAAACACATAATCAGGAAACCGATTTTTGCAAGTCCTCAGGCTACAAAACTGAATCCTGCACTGAAGCACATCTCTTAAAGAAAAAAATGCAGAGTCTTCTGAAGGCTGGACGATGTTTCAAGAGCATTAAACGAAATCATCTTTCCAAGCAGTTAAGAATCAGGATCTCATGTTCAATGTGCTAAAGCCGTTATGCCACAATAACGTGCAATCCGAAGCTCACAACAACCACGAAAAACCGAGTCAAACGAAGAAGGGTAAACTTCCGACTACTCCAGTCACACACCAAGCAGCCGTAACCGACAACGTAAAAAAGACGGTGCTCCCGCTAAAAGCTAGAGTGTTGAGCTGTAGCGCAAAACAGCGCGCATTGACAAGAGATATCTTTCATGATGGAAGCAAATGCACATTTATAACTGAAAAAAAAAACTGTTAGAAACCGTAGATGCCCACATCTAGGTCATGAGAGGCTATAATTTGTTTCAGCCCAAGTCCAGACGGAGCTGGCACCAGAAGTTTATGGACCAATCAAAAAACCTCAAAGCGCATGTCACTAGGCCTCCGTTGTACCTAATTAGTTCAGTCATGATAGAACACGTACAGAAAGATAAGGAAAACCATGTCGATGCGCATTTCATGCAATCTGCTTGGTGACATCATGTCTGCTGTGTTTCGACAAAATGTGGAACAAAGTATACCAGTAGGCAAATTTGGTAATACCACTGCTCAGTCCAGTTTTACTGACTCTTGAAAACAGAAACAACCGACACAGCTTTAAGCCAGAAGCTCTCGAAGCTTAGCATATTTGTTGACAGCGAACTTACCTATGTATCCGAGGAGGTTACTGAAGAGCTTGATCTAATGGGAGGTGTAACAGCCGACATCTATAGTCAAGACTGTTCAGTTGGTTTCGAAATATTGTTGGGAGGCGGACATTCCTGGCAGTTTGTTACAGGCAAAATCCACAAAGTGCAAGGTAAACTTCAAGTTGTAGAGACTACTCTTGGTTGAACGGTACAAGGCCTTGCAGATTTCGGAGATATTCCGCTTCACATATCCAGGTTGAGCTCAAGAAACGAATAGCCGAGGCTTGTTGGTCTAGAAAGCAGGCAAAGCGGAAGTCGTGGATGAAGCATATCAGCTTAGAGCGCAGCTCTTAGGCGCCCGTTTCCGGCGTTTTCAGTTTCCGCATTGCCGTCGGCGTCGGCGTCGCCGTCGTTGTCGGCGTAACCGCGCGGTGACGGTTACGCCATCGTCATCGTCACTGATGACGTCATCAGTTACGTCACTGATCACTTCATCGGCATCCGCATCGCCATCGTCATTGATGACGTTGTCAATGACGTCACTGATGACATCATCGCCATCCCCATGGTCATCAGTGACGTCACTGATGACGTCATCGGCATCCACATCGCCATCGTCACTGATGACATTATTAGTGACGTCATCGATGTCATCGGCATCGTCATCGTCAATGATGACTTCAGCAGTGAGGTCACTGATAACGTCATAGGCATCGTCATCGTCATTGATTACGTCATCAGTGACGGCACTAATGACGTCATCGGCATTCGCATCGTCATCGTCACGTAGCCCTCGTTAGGTCACGTGACCCCGGTGACGTCACATCACCTCCGTGAGGTCACGTGACCCTCGTGAGGTGGCAGCGACGCCGCTCGGAGGACGTGAGGAGGAGGGAAGAAGGGTATACCTTCCCTGAGTACCCTTCCCTGCTCCTCCACAAGAGCTGCGCTCTACTTCGGCGTTACAGGGAGTTGTAAACGGCTTTCATTTTGTTAACTCATTTAGTCCCTGCGAAAAAAGCCTGAGGCAGATATAGGAAAGTAAATGGCGATTACAGGTGCTTCGCTATCCAAACGATAAACGCTTCTATTTCTTTACTAAAGGACACTTATAACCTACTCGGAGAAACTTCTTTTTTTAATTTATCTACTTCGGCCAACTACAGTGTTAACTTCGGTGAGTAACCGGAAGTGTAAATCAAAACCTTCACATGATGCTTGTTGCTCATAAGGAGCGGGATAAAGATTGGGATGCGAAGCTCCCAGAAATAGCCTTCGCCACCCTCACCACGGTTAACCGGTCAACTGGGCTCACCCTGCCCAGCTCAACTTTTAACAGGGAGCTTGCTTTTCCTCTCACTAACACTCTCCGTTCGACAGAGCCCAGGGCAAAAACCGCAACTTCAACGAAGTTTGCAGGTGATTTGCGAAAGCGTTTCACTTTCATCATCAAAGACACCCGGGAGAGCCTCGGTGCTGCCAGACTGCAGCAGTCCGACCAGTACAACCAGGGACACCGAGACCTGCAGTTCGAGGTGGAAAACCTTGTGCTCCGGCGCACTCATCCCTTGAGTGACGCAGCAAAGGCTTCTCGGCTTCACTCGCCAAGAGGTGGGATGGTCCATTCCGTGTAGGCAAAAGCTTTCTCCGCTTACATTCACACTAATTCATCATTTTAGTGGTGAGTCCACAGGACCAACTCACGTCACGAACCTTAAACAATTCCACATCCTGAAAGATTATTTTTCGCAGGATCGGACCGATGCCGACGACGGCCCGGTCCCGCGGCCCCCTCGCCGTCATACAAGCGGTACAACCCGCGGCGTCGGTTACGGCTGAGGAGAAGTCATACAGCGGTGGACAATATTATTCCTCTTTTTATTTCTGTCGAGTTTCGAGCGTCGTACCTGGCATGTTATCCAACGGATCTGATCGCCTTTCTGACGGGTAGGAAATTTTGCGTCATTATGCATTATAGAATTAGTGGTTACACATAAAAGTAACTAATGGCAATATCTTGTTCTTGTTCATGAAGGTGGATCACGGTCAACGCCACGTCCAATCACGGTCACCTGGACGCCAGGGTTGAAGGACACATGGCGGTTCAAGTCACAGAGGGCGGAAACCGTCCAGGCCCACCCAACGGAACCGCGGCCAGTGGGCAAGACGTGCCAGAGGCATCGGAAACGGCCTCTGCCGGCGTTGGCGGGAACGGCCGCAAAGCGACGGCCGTGACCTGGACAGTCCTCGTTGGAGACACCTGCCGAGGTTTGGCATCGTAAGTGAGCTGGAGTGACCAGCCCAGGCCAGAGCGCGACGGCCCTCCGTGCAGTGCCGGAACTGTTCCGGGGACAAACTTTGGACCAACGCCACCCCACAGACCAGGCCACGCAGTTCACTTCGGAGGAGATGCGCCTCCTTTGCCCACTCTGTGGGGTTTATGAGATATGCTGGGCGGCCCACCTCCAAGTGACCCTGCATGGAGAGTGGGCAGACGCGGACCGCATCACCTGGATAAATTGTACCGGCGACCGTGACCTGGAGCGCCCCTTAGCGCTCATACAGCGCCGCCGTCCAGACCTTCTGTGCCGACTCCCTCCAAACGAAAACCACGACGACACAGTCAATGACATGCCAGAAGCTTGGGGGAGGGGGGGTATGGAGCGTGGGAGCAAGTGTCTGCCACCACGCCCAGGGGCCGCTGCCGATCTCCCAAAGCGGACAGTCCGAAGCGCACAACTAGCGCATGAAGAATAGGCGCGAAAACCTATGAAGGGAGGGGGGGGGGGGCACGCCCACAGAACGGGGAAGACGGGATAAGGTCACGGAGACGTGTATGTGGGACGCCACGGTAGCGTTATACTTTACTACTAACAAACCGTTTCTGTTACACTAATACATGCAGTTTCTCTGTTCTGGAAACCCCGGCTTTGTGTTGTTCCTCCGGGGTGGGCATGCAGCAAGGCAACCTTACCACAATCTCAAATATAATACCCTCCCTTTTGTGGTTACATTCCTTTCTTTTTCAGTAAAGCTCTTACCATATGCCAGCCTGCAGAGTGTTTTACTTTTTGATTATTTTTTAAAACTTTGCATGCAATTTAGGAGATTAAGGCATGGTATCTCTCTAATTATCGTAGACCATTATTTACTCGGGAGTGAATGGATGCCAAAATGGTTCCTTGAAGTGAAGTTATTTTTTTAATGTATTTCGGGCTAAAATATTGTTATAATGGTGACTATTAAGCAGTAATGTTCAAGCTAGAAGACATGGTTTTCTGTTTGCCGGAGGAGTACTGGAGCGTTGATATTGCCAGGCCTCATGCAAACGAACTTTACAGAGGTAATGGTTGAAAATGATGACAATGGTAGTTTCCTGCACACTGGAGGGCTCTAAGTGAGTTGGAAAATTTACGTTGAAGTGCTGAGGTTGCAAGGAGACTGGAGAAACCTTTTAGTGGTGCTTATTTTCAAGATATGAGCTGACAAGAGAAGTGTATAAGTAATAGTGAGCTAACGTTTATTAGTATTCCATCTACAGAGCTGCTTCTTTAGTTTTGAGGAATCTCTGGTTCTGTTTATTTTTAAAACCCTATAGTACTGCCAACATGTATAATAAGCTGATTGTGATGCCATTGGTTTCTCCAATATTTTAGATATATTCCTACCTCATAATACAAGCATCGCTTAACTGTTTAGGCATTAAACGTGACGGGCACAATTTTACAGTTAACCTGGCTACCAAAAGACAGGCGGATGAAGATCAACCAAAGCCTTCAACCTGGAGAAAGCTACTACCAGCAGAAGGGATTTGTTTAAAGGAGAGTTGGTGTTTTCAAGAATAAAAGAACTGTGTTTACACATTACGGACAGGATGAGCATTGAACTGTTTTCACAAGATTTAATGGTAAAATTATCAATGAAATAATTATGTTTTTATTATGCTGGAAACAATTTAGGGGTAATTTCCTGGTACAGTTATAACCAAGCACAAAAGGGCACATAATATCTTTATGTTCGAAAGAAAAAAGGCGCTGTAACGTTTGGGGGCTGTATTTTGTAAACAAATAGCTTGATTAAAAATATTTCCTGGAGTGCTTTCCTGATTAGGTTCACTTTACTTTTCCAGAGTTTCAGAGAGAAGTTCTGACTCGGCTCACAGTACTTCACTTGATTCAGCTGAAACAAGTTGAGTTACTACGACCTCTCACAGCACGGCACACCCGATATGAGTGTCTAGCTGATGTTGAAGACCAAATATTGTGATTTCAAGAGCCTGAAAGCATTTGACTCTAGAATCCAAGAAGAAGTCTAGGCAACCTTTGCAGGTAGAGCATGCTGCTTCATGCTGTTTACTTGAATAAAGGCATTCCTCATACCGTCAACATTGAACTGTGTTATTCCAAAATAGATATCACCGGCACTGCTGGTTAATTATGTGTATTCGGACATACATGTGGTAATTGTAGATCATGCAAAGCTACGCACTTGCAAAAGCAAAATGTACTGGGACGCTTGGAAGGTGCCTGCAGACTGATTCTCATGTGTGAAAACATTAGGAGTCGAAGAAGCATTTTGGTTATAGTTAGGGTTCTGCTTTCACTGTATTCGCCGGTAAATTTTGAAAACCGAACCTTGGCCGTTTTGATTTTATGAATTGGTTTAAATCGAAAACTCCAGAATTTTTCAGTTTTGAAGTGGTTCTGTCAATGAATTTTCTTTAAACCACTTTCTAGAAAAAAGAATTAAAGAGAAATTCACCGCCCTGCATTCTGGAGCAATTGGCTTCCGTTTACTGTGGCACTGTGGATTGCTGCCCAGATATATTTTTCGTTGTTGGAAAGGGGCTTTTTCGTTCGATCAACCTCCTGCGGCAGAATTTGCCTCTAACACAATACGTACGAATTTTCACACTGAGTTTGTGCAACTGCAGCAGCTACATCTTTTGTCGGAGCTTTCAGCAGCGGTCACCGGTTACTAGGGCTAATAACTTGAACCCCTTGAAAATGCATTCACGAGCTTTTGTCATGGGCTGGATTAGAAAGCAGGCTGTCAATTATGGTAATGACTATCCTGACTTTGAAATAGATACATGAGACAGCAGCGAGTGCTTAGATTGCAAGTTGGGAGACAATCTGAATCTCTAGCAAAAAAGGCTTCAGTGAGTGGTAGGTCATCTCGAATAGAGCACTGCACGGGCCACCTTTTCCAGCCCGGACCCGGCCTGGACACGGCATTGTGGTAAGTTACCCATGCGAGCCCGGCCCTTGGGCTGCAATCCAATTCCCAGGCCCGGCCCGAGCCCGAGCAATTACAATGTTACCCGGCGCAGCCCGGCCCGGCCCGGGCCGGGCCGGGTAACATAGATATTGCTCGGGCTCGGGCCGGGCCTGGCAAATGTAGCGTTCGCATTCCAGAACCCTGTGAAAATACAAATAACCCGAGTAAATTAAAGTAACAAAATCGCGATCCTATAGAATGGTATTAGCCTAATACATAACATTTTAAAAAGGTGGGCTTATATTATGAGTTCTTAAACTGGCTTTCAAGAAATCCAAGGATTCCCAGAGCGCTTTCAAGGGTTACTTGATTCCTTAGGCATCCATGGTCATTCCTATGTCTAAGAAAAACTTTGTTATCATTTTGTTTTCATTTTTGTTTGATGAGCATACCTATACATTATTGGATGGGTTGGAAAAAAATGTTGCTTTCTTACGCCGTTCGAGAGATAGAGCCACAGTTTTATCACGGCTTCTACCGTATTACTGCGAGTTCTACCTCATTGAGCTGATGTTAACGGAGATTAAGAACGATGTTGCTGCCCGAAACACGACCTACAAGATGGTCGATGTCAGGACGCTCGTGAACAAAGAATTGGGCAAGGTCACCACTAACAACTGGATTAATGCCGTGAGGCATGTAATCTCCGTTTGAGGAACCTTTAGACGAGTCGGTGCCACTAGTGCCCGCATCCAGCCCATCGTCATCTCGCTGGATGGAGATGACACCCCGTCAGAGAGAGGTCTGTCTGGTGTTCAGCTCTTTGATGAAGCTTACCGCTAGCATTATGAAGAAAGCGTGCAAGATCCCGTTAGTTTTTTTTTATCGTTCCCCATCTCAGGGTCTACAAGATGTCGACTAATTACAGCTCGAATGCACTCTAGCAATGCTTACAAAACAGTCATTTTAAGGACCCCCGCATGCTGTAAAATAAGATTGTCTGTCTTGTCCACGACTGACCTTGCGTGTCACATGTCGTCATGCTTCTCTGCTTCGCTACCGTATAGCACTGTTCATGGCTTTTCGATATAGCAGCCACCATAAAAACTTTTGTTTTGGTTGCGATAATGTATATGCTGGTTTATCTATTCCACTGCGCCATTAATCAACAGCAAAGAGTGCAACATCGGCAAAACAAATGTTTGCAGGCCATCTACGGAAGAGACATCAGATGTAATATTGGCTTTACACTGACTACACATCTTCGCTATGCAACAAATACAATTTTGACTGCAAATATACTTTATTTGTGTATAAGCAAAACAATACAACAAATCGCTGCCAGTGCTTTGCTTAGAGGGCCCATGGAACGAATTTTGGGCTGCAATAAATCAATTTATATTGGTATTTTACTAATAGCACATCGTTCAGTGGGCCAAAAGAAAAAAAAAGGTAGAAAGTTCAAAGCCTGACTTTTGGTACAAAAATTTGAAAACACAGCGGACTATTTCGTACCTCCTTCCCTTCGTAAGCTCTCTGCCTTTTCTCCGTGATACATCCGCGGGCCCCGCAGCGCTTCACCGGGTCCAAACGAACGTCACACAACACCGGAGCTCACTTAATCCCTTCATCCTTAAGCTGATATTGTGGTGGAAGCTACGCGCTTGCCGGACCAATCAGCCGCCTCTCTTTCATCACCTGACCTCAATCTCTGCGCGTGGGTATGCGCGAGAGAGCATGATCACGTGGCAATAGTGTGGCTGGCCCAACGAGCACGTAGCTTCCACAGCACTGTCAGCTTCGGGGTGAACGGGGTGGGGAAAGCCACTTTTGTTTGAATTTTTAGCGACGGCTAATCTTCTAGAGGGAGAATGGATGTGTCCGGATTAGACAAACGAGAGTCCGAGCAAAAGGGGACTCCCCCTTTCTGTCTTCTTGAACTGTTTGGCAGAATGCGCGACTTATGAGTTGCGGAAGAAAGCTAAACAGAAAAAAGTTGGAAAAGCGTTTCATGACTCCTTTAATAAAATAACTGGGATGTATGTCGTCATTCACACGACTGAGGCAACTCTGGGAAAAACAATACCCTGTGTTAGCACAGTGGAGAGCATAATCCCTGTGCAAGTGCACTGTTTCGAAGTACAAAGAGGACGCTAATAGTATATAATAGGATACGATGGAACTAATAACCAATCAATATTATAACATGTGTTTCCGATATCGCTATGTTTCCAATATCGGGGTATCCGGTGTCTGACATCGACACGCGGATATCTAGTTTCTGACATCGATGTTATCTATTGGGATGTCTAATCGGCTGATAGCGTAGCTGACGTACAAGCGCGCGATTTCCTAGGAGTGACCAATTAGTCAATATATTTAGATATCAGGTTTTTGGATAATCAAGAAATTTATAATCGATGAATGATTGATCATCGGACGATAGTCGATCATCGACCGATGATCGACCATTGCTAGTCGCACACGTCGGTGACTTCATGTCGCGTGACAAGTTCGAAATTTAATTCCTCGGAAAAAGGCTTTTAAAAAAATTTCACTTCGGCCGGTTTCGAACCAGCGACCTTTCGTTCAGCAGCCCGACGCGCTATCCACTACGCCAAACCTGCAAGTTACAATTTTGTGTTTAGACGTTTACTACAACCGTGGGAAGTGCGTTTACTCGTGGGAAAGTGTGGGGATATGCCGCTGGATGGCGCGATGTTCGGTGCAGTTGATGTTATTCCCACAAGATGTCGCCCCAATCCTGGGAAAGTGTGGGGACATGGCGCTGGATGGCGCTATGTCCAGTGCAGTTGTTAATATTCCTACAAGATGACGCGCGACTAATCGCGTCATCTCTGCGGTTCGACAGAGGGCGCTATAGGATTTGAATTGCGGAGCGGGATAAGTGGTTTTTAGGGCGTATCACGTGATGTCAGCAGGTGCATCCAACAGAGGGCGCTCGGCATGTTGAGATTCCCCTTTTGGCAAATATGTGCTGCCATCTAGACACGCGACTGGGCTCAAGAATAAGTTGCTAGGAAACAACGCGCGCGCGAAGCCTCCAGTGGTCATGTGATGAATGTCATTTAGATTCAAATTGATGCGGGATAAATGTTGTATTCGCGAAGAAAGGGTTCTGCGGTAAATGGGAATCGTCCCTGTACCTTGTTCGGATGGCGCCATGTCCAATGCATATGGTGATATTCCCCCCAAGAATGCCGCGCGACCAATCGCGTCATTTGTGCTGCGTAGCCACACCGATCAGCCTAAGCCATTTTTATATATATTGTTAGGAAGGTGAAGACGACGACGGGAGCAGTGGCGCGCACGACCATCTCACGCCAGGTCCCACGTGCCGACTCGGCCTCCATAAATTGTATGTTTGTTCTATCATCGTGTCCTGTCCTGTCCTTTCTGCTGCCGACAGCATTACCCTAACAGTATGGTGGAGGTGCGGAGCCACTACTCACCTCCTCCATTGAACATCGGCGCCGCTATAATCCTGTGAACCCGCCTCGTTGAGGCAGTCATCCGCCAGCACCAGCCCAAACACCAGCCAATGGCTCCGTCACCGAGCCCCCGCCTGAACGCCATGACAAGACGAATCAGACGAAGCCGGATCAGACGAAGCCAACAGACGGTCCCCCGCCCCTATCCCCAGCCCCCGACGTTCCGACCGACGCTACTCAACGACTTGAGTCCCCCAGCCGGGACCGTGCGTCATGTGGCTGGTGCAAAGGTCTGTGACGCTGCGGAAGGGGCCGAAATTCAACGTCTCCATCTTCATCCTCACCCTCGCTTTCGGCAGCCGTCCTTTGTTCTTCTGTGTGTGTGACGTTGTAAGTGTGCTTCATGTGTTCATTTATTCACCGGCCGGGTCGGCCGTTTTCGTCGGAGGGAGTACTGTTAGGAAGGTGAAGACGACGACGGGGCAGTGGCGCGCACGACCATCTCGCGCCAGGCCCCACGTGCCGACTCGGCCTCCATAAATCATATGTTTCTTCTATCATCGTGTCCCGTCCTGTCCTTTCTGCTGCCGACAGCATCACCCTAACAATATATATATATATTTCCACTGAAGATTCACCATATTAGTTATGAAAGTGACACGATCGAACGTCAGGCATCAAACAGTTCACATCGTGATTTTTCCTTCCAATCATACACGTTATTGACTTTGGACTTGCCACGTCTCAACCAAACCCGGATGACCACTGCAAAGTCCAGACAAGCTTGACGGAAGAGATCAAAGTTTATCAATGTTCAAACTCTGTTTTGACAATCTGTGAATGGATGAAAATGTGCTCTCCCGAGCAAATCGGCGTAAACTTGAATAAAAAACGCAGACTTGCAACCTAAAACATTGTCTTAACGAGGCAGACGTTTATGTCTTGGGAAATAATCTACAGTGCGAAGACACTTGTAATATAAGTGAGTCGATATATCTCCGTCGATGTCCGCTCAGTGTGTCTCCAATTAGACGATCGGTCGGAGGAAAGCCCAATGGGACCAATTCAGGTCATGAGTCAACTTGGCGCTTCTTGGACTTTTTGAATAAAGAGTAATAAAACAAGCTACGTGTGTCTGTGTCTTATACAAGTTTGCAGAGTATATTGAAAAGACTCAATGCAGTGTGAATAACATGGTCACATACATTTTTTTAAATTTTTGTTTATGTTTAAAATAACCTGCCCTAGCCCCAATGTGAGAGGAATTGTAGCCTCTTCATTTTCACAAGGTAGTGGAGATCAGGAACACGTCGTTTTCTCAAAATCTTCTCGATCATCCTGGCCTTGATTTTCGGGGATGGAAACACGTTCCAACGATGTGACTAGCGCCATGTGATATTTGGATAGCTGCGCGGTAATGTATTATAAACATATTCTTATCCTAACTGGATTCGAAGCCGGGGAGTCGTGATTATTAGGCGATGATGATACCAACTAAGGCAGGAGTTCTACATATGAAGTGAATATAGCATTTTATATCATCGCTTTCGCGCGCAGACAATTTAAATCTGGGGCTTTTAGGCGCATGAGTTGTTAGCTCCGTTCATAGATGGCGCACGTCTTTGGTGCTAAGCGTCTTTGTTTTTAGGGTATGAGCTACATCTGGCGGCGTGTGTGAGTGATGTTGTGTCATCTCATGCTGAAAAGTTCGTATTCCTGAGGCGTGCTCGTTCGTATTTTCGCGCGCAATCCAAGTCCGGGCTTTGTGCGTGTGAGTTGCCGATTTCCGTCTGTCGATGGCGCGCACCGGAATCCCTTAGATAGCGTAAACTTTTAGCATTTTCTTTAATCGCGCGACATTTCTCGATAATTTTAGCGTCAACTCTCTCGCGCACATCATCTCTCGCTAATTTTTAGAGTCATCTCTTTGCTAAGGAAAGAAATGGCACGGAGCGTGGACCGCATTCATGCGATAAAGACAAAACAGATATGGTGGTTCATTTTTTTTATTTTCGTTCGCTCTACGCAACAAAGAAACCATTGGAAACACTTTACAGGAAAATGTATAACACAATACGTTTTAAGACACACCGGCGGTAAAAAGGTTGTTGAAATGACATCTCGCGATCAACGCGATACAGTCCAAAATATTTACAGCGTCAGGTCGTGTAATACGCAAAGAAATCACTGGCTTCCCAAAACATTCCCATGGCCAAAAGGAAACGTCGTGATGCCGTCGTTGCAAATGTATCGCTTGTTGTCAAACGGATTCAAAGCAATCTTCTCGACCGAGGGGCTTTTGTTCTCGTTAAGTTTTTGAGCAATAAAGTGCTGCGTCACTCTATGCAGAGTTTTCGTATTGAGAGCGTGCTTCTACAGTCAAATTTGGGGGTTTTACGTGCCGAACCAACGACGGGCATCTGGCACGCCCCAGCGGAGGACTGAGGATTAATTTGGACTACCTGGGGATCTTTTGACGTAAAGCCGAAAGCTCGGTTACACGGCGCCTTCTCCGCAATAAGCCTCCGTCAGAATGTGGGCACCTCGGCCGGGATTCGAACCCGCCACATGGGGATCCGAAGGCCAGCGCTCTCGCCTCGGAGCCACCGAGGCGGCTTCTACAGCTCGTAGGTCAACTTGCGGGACCCACATTTCTTTACTCCCTCGGCTCTTACGCAACATGTGTTGCTGCTTGTTTTTAAGCTGTATAGCATTAGTTTTAAGCAACAAAAATCCAGTATGTGGCTAGACGGATATTCGTTTTTTAACACGCCGAGCTTCATTTTGTTTTCGGTTGAAAAGAGTTTGTGACTCTCTGGATATCCAGATGTATTCCAGCATGCGTCTTGGAGTTAGAGGAGTTAGTCGCGCACACGACAAGCTTAAAGACGGTAACGATACTAAATGTATAGCCTCAGTTTCGTACGTCTCCAGAGTCCACCGTCTAAAGTTCTGGAAATATCGGCCAGTAGGAGACCGTCCGTCTTTAGGTAAAGGTCGCTGTATTCTTCAAGGTTCTTAAACCAAAGGTATCGAAAACGATTTGTGCATGTTCATAGTCCTCTTCACACACCACGCTCCCAGTCAACTTGTTAAAAAAGGACTTTCTTGGCGGAAGGCTTTGCCCCTCATAACTCTCAAAGCTTGTAATGAAATTATAACAAAATACTCCTTTGCGGATAAGGAGGTCGATGTGCTCGGGAAAGGACTGCCGAAGACAACAAAAACGCTCTGTCCCCTTAGAGTTGAGATTTTGCACAAGCGTCTCCATGTTTGCATTAAGAAATGCGAGGCTGTCAATAAAGCGAAGATTACCTATCTCTAACAATTTAAAATTCTGTCGAGAGCTTTGGAGTACGTTATTATCCTTGGACTCGAACAAATTAGGTTTTCCTAAAAATAAACTAAGGTCCTAGGAATGCTTATGCGCTATGAGTGGAATGGTATGTTTGTTGACTCGGTGATTTAGATTACACTGGGAGCAATGTGCCTGCCTATACTCTCCCGTCATGTGGTCGTGGTCGCGAGTTTTAATTTTCTTGCTAAAGCTTTCGTAGAAAATGCCACAGCGGAAAGAGTCCGCTTGGGAAGCCTCGTTTTCTCGAGGTATTTTAACAGGCACTTCACTCGACCTAATCAATCGGGGTATTTCCTTCGCTAGTAAGTTAAAAATCTAAAAATGAATCTTTCTACGCAGTCGGGTCCGCGATAGAGGTATTCCTCAACAATGGACGAATTTTTTGAGCGGACGACGAGAAGGCAGCAAGAGCTGGGGACGTGATTCGCGTAAACATTTCGTTTCAAATGAGTCGGTTACAGAATCGCTTCAAAGTCGTAAACGTAATAAAAGGAAACTCTCCCATGACATGCGTGCTCCGAAAGTACAGTTCGTCACCCTTGTTTGGGAACACAGTTTTGCCCGGCCTCTTAATTAATCCCATAGGGTTTTCCTCCGACCGATCGTCTAATTTTAGACACACTGAGTGGACATCGACGGAGATATATCGACTCACTTATATTACAAGTGTCTTCGCACTGTAGATTATGTTTCCCCAAGGCTTGAACGTCTGCCTCGTCAAGACATTGTTTTAGGTTGCGAGTCTGCGTTTTTTATTCAAGTTTACGCTGATTTGCTCGGGAGAGTACATTTTCATACATTCACGTATTGTCAAAACAGAGTTTGAACATCGATAAACTTTGATGTCTTCCGTCAAGCTTGTCTGGACTTTGCAGTGGTCATCCGGTTTTGGTTGAGACGTGGCAAGTCCAAAGACAATAACGTGTATGATTGGAAGGAAAAATCACGATGTCAGCTATTTGATGTCTGACGATCTATCGTGTCACTTCCATAACTAATATGCCGAATCTTCAGTGGAAAGATATATATAGAAAAATGACTTAGGCTGATTGGTGTGGCTACGCCACACAAATGATATAATTAGACAAGCGACATTCTTCGGGGGAAATATCACCATATGCATTGGACATGGCGCCATCCTTCTGCTGTCCCGGCTTTCTAGCGCTTGCCCTTTTTTTGGCCTACACTGCACACAACTAGTGACGCGGACTATTACCAACGTGCGCGACCAAAAGCGTCGCTGTGGTTGAGGTTTGCGAGTCGCCGAACCATAGCTTCCTGCATACTAATAATGCTTACCCAATCGCCGGCTAACAGGGAGGGAAATCCTGCCAATTGCATGGAGGTAGAGGCAAATATTGCCAATCAGGACAAGGCAAATTTTGTTTGTGACGTCACGGACGGAAACCATGAGAGGGCGCAACCGAAACATCTCGGAGCTGATAGAAGTGGAGCATAAATAGCTCTGATGACTGCCCGGTCCGGTTTTCTAGCTGCGCAAGGGCCACTAGTCCTCTCACTTAAACCGTGCTTTCAGCTCTTCATTCTGGTACTTGGGCCACAAGTTGTGCTAGCAGGCTTGCAGCACCAGCTGAAGGAGTTGAAGGCCCACTTCTGAAAATACAAAGCATAAAGGAAGCCTTCACTTAGAACAACAAAAAGAATAAAATCATACAAATAATTAGAGTAGAGCTTTGAAGATTCATCTCAACCACCCAGGTAATGTTAAGATAGATGGACCTTGCAGCACAATAAGCCTCACTCAAATTGCAGGCACCTCGGTCTGGTTTACAACCTGATAACTCAGGATCAGAGGACAAAAACTGGCAACAAAGCCAAGTTACAATTAGTGACCAATAAGACAATAACCTCTAAATATTTAGAATGCATTTACAAAGAAGATGAGCACGGCCATGACAACCTGCTTGACTCGCAATACTCAAGTTAAGTGTCAGTCAACCAAACAATGCTCTTATGCCCTTGCAAACTGTGGCTACAGACAAAGACTACCACCAAAAAGATATCCCGTCACCATGCTAAACCCTGCTCTACAAACGGAAGTGTGAAGAGCAACCTAGAGCGCCACAAAAAAGCACTTGCCTCTCAAACCTTAGCTCCGCCACAGAAGATGGTCTACTTTGATAGAAAGGACGTAGCCTTGCAGCTATTATTTCAACTATCCGTTCACGTGATGGGGATAGTATACCAAACATCTATATCAGATCAAAGGTATAGTTTGACGGTCAAGTTGACTGACTGATTACGGAGCAAATTGCACGGAACAGAGGAGCCTGCTTTAATCTGTTGGTCAGCAATTGTGTGTTAAAAAATTAAAGAGGCACTTAACCACTTTCTCTGATAGTCTATTTATGGTAGTAACTCAATCTATCACTACTATCGCTACTTAAATCGGCATCAGAAATCGATTCCTCGGGAACTATTGCAGACACGCCCAGATTTATGACCGTAAATAGACTATCGCAGACAGTGGTTTAGTGACCCTTGAAGAAAAAAAGAAAGACGAGTCATTCTAATACAATGCCTGTATGTGTAGCGAGCTTCAAAGAAACTTCTGGTGCAGCTAAAAGGCTTTTGATCGCCTTGTGAATGTGCATAATGGTGCATTCGCACGAGAGATCATTAACTCTGGAGAAAACCGAGTATGTCGTAGAGCTGCGAGAAGGAAAAAACGAGAAGGAGGAGGCAGTGCAGAAAATCCAAGCGAGCATTCGCACAACCGAGTCGGAGTTGCCGGAGTCTTTCTTTTCGAACGTGCTGGCGACCTTCGGGAACTCATCAAACAAAAGGCATAGAATTTTTTTAAAAGGCGCCACCTAAATGCTGTTAACTGCAATCCCCTCTCTAAAAGCAGGGAGACAAAGGAGGGGACCTGGTCACTCTGACGAGACACGGACATTCTGTAGGCCGGTCACAAATTCCCCTCGGCTCCCCGCGAGCTCGGGGGATTTGCGAACATCCGTGACGCGGAGCACGTGACCTCAAAGCTCGATGACGTTTAATCCTCTGCTCGGGGAGAAACTTTGTCGTGCGAATACTCTATTAAGAACTCGCATAAGGATGTTGGTCTGAACTCATAAGTTTCGATTGATCCTGCTTTGACTGCTCAAAACTGATCTCGTTTTAGCGGTAGAAATTAATTGAAATGAAACGTTTGTAATGGCTGTTTCACAAACTTGTGACTGCTTGTGACCGGAGAAGCAAAAACAGATTTTAATCTCTTGCGACTGCTTAGGATTGGTTGTGCCGCTGCGCAGTTAGTAAGAAGTTTCACGAGGCTTAAAATCCGGTTTTTAGCCTTACTCTGGAAAAGAGAGGATGTAGGTGCGCACGCCCTGGCGAGCGAGATCGTTTCCAACTGCTCAGAGGACACCGCCGCACCTCGCCGCGCGAGACCGCCCCAACCACGGCCGAACCCTGAGGCTGAGAGTCTCTGGCACAAGCACGGAGGTAGGTGCTGCTCGGTCTGCGGTACCAGTGCTTGTAGAGTTCCTGTATAGGCATCCTACGGGAGCCAGAGTTGCGTGTTCATCCCCGTAGCGCCGATCTTTCCTGCACGGCATGTTGATCCTGCTCCTCACGTGACTGAATTCGGCGAATATCGGCGCCGCACGTTCGAGGCGCGCCTCAAAGCAGGGGAACGTACGCCGGGGCACGGGCAGCGTCTACTTTCCTGCACGGCATTTGAGTCTGCTTCCACGTGATCGGATCTCTGCGAATAGCGGCGTGGCGGCACGTGGAAAACAGACGCGCAACTCAGGCTCCCGTATGGAGCCTATACAGGAACTCTAAATGCTCGGAGCTTTCAGCGCCACCTGTGCTTGCTATGGAGACATTAAAACCTCCCTCCAACATGCAAGTCGTGAATCGCAGGGCCTACACAGGGTCCTCCACTACCGAGCAGCTCAGCTATATTCAGCTCACTTATGGCAATAAACAGCTTGTGTTGGTTCTCAGAAGATAAATGCGGGCAACACCCAGGACCACGTCTAATATTGCTCCCCGCCGATGAGAATGACCGCCACCTAATTCTCAGCAGTTCACCCGCTCCCGGCAATGAGCGCCTTCCCACAATTCTCTGTATGAATGCACATTCACCGTCTTTATCCACCACTGTCAAGAGCAGGGGTCTCAAATGTATTGGAGTGTGGGGGCCAGATAGCGAACCCCCGAAAGGAAGAGGGCCAACAGAGGCGGTGGTGGGGGGGGGGGGCAACATTTTGCTATTTTGGGGAAAAATAAACAAGCAGCACTGATGTTTCACGGTGCGAAGCAGCTGACTGTCCCAGTGACATTCTAGAGATTTTTTAGACAGGGAACCTTATGCTTTCTGCTTTTTGTAAGCTGATCGTATTGCCCTCTTTGGTTTTTGTTTGCATATACGACTACTTTGGGCCCACACCTTGTCATAAAAAGATTTAAAACACCACCATACCACAGTACTGGCAGTTTTCAATAGAACGAGAACAAGCACATCATCCTTGCCCTGGCACACAATTCACTAGGCTCAACAGGCATAGAATAAATATTTCATGCAGCCGTTTTTGCTTTTTGGACAATTTCTATAGCAGCATTATAAGAAAACGTTCGTGTATTTTAAAGGTACTGTCTGACAGCTAGAAGCCCGGGCTCATGGCTTTATCTTTGGCCGTTGCTCCTGGTGTGCAAGAGTTCACGCAGCCGAGGTGCCTTCATGAGCAAAGAGCTCGCACTTGTATACCATAGTAATGGTATTGCCATTCCGCTGGATTTACATAAGCCTGAGAAGCAAGTATTTAAACAAAACAATACTTGGTAAAAAAAGAAAGACATAATAGTGCAAAATACATACAACAAAGCAGAGCTCCTTTTCGAGCGGAAATGAATTGACAATATAAAACAATGAAATTGCTTTAGAGCGCAAGTGGCAGCTCGAGGGCTGCATTCCAGAAAGTCGTGTTTGAGACCCCTGGGGTCCTATGCGACACCGCATGACCAAGCGGAACCAAGGGATCGGGACAATGTTTTCTGCTGCGATAGGTCAGTGCCGCGCCACTGACAAATCGCAGCAGATGGCGTTGTCCTGGTTCCTCGCTCACACTCGGTCACGTTGTGTAGCATAGGACCCCTGGTCTAGAGACTTGAGTGCGATGCAGTGTCCTAACTGTGTATGCTGTTTACATGAACGCATTGAATGCGATAATTAGAGTCGATACATTCAGTGCTATAATGGGAGTACCCGTTACGCCCTTGACTTACATATAGTTAGTTGTACAGTCGGGAACAAAAGTTTCTGGACCACAGGAGCGTTGGCCGATATGCATTGCTGCGCCCTCTGCTGTCGAGACCGGTGCTTAGCGGATGCGCATCCTTCCATACTCGCAATGATGCCCATTATTTAGTTTCCGGCAGTCACGCTGCGATTCTCAATAACTTGCTGTGTGGTTCCGCTTCGGAAGCATCAGTGCCTAGCTTCGCAAAAGTTTGGCGCTAACTGGTGCTGGCTTGGCTGGCGGCGAGTCTCAATCAGCGGGACAGGAGGATTAGCCGATCTTGCAAGCTTACACGGCGGCACGCGCCGCTTTTGCGGTGACACACTTCACCTGACTCCGATCTTAAGACTGATTTTTTTATTCACATTAAAAAACGCATAAGCATTTCCGCCTGCTAGCTGTCTTCTCCAAGCGCACAGTAAAATTACCGTTCACTGCAATTATTTGTTCAGGCGTCGCGGCATACTCGTAGAGGGATGCCGCCAACTCAGGTCAAGCACGGAGTTTTCCACTTTTCCTTTATGCTGCTTTTACACTGGCGTTCGGATTGCAAGTGAAAACCAGGTTTCCTCGTTTTCGTCATCAAATCTACGTGAACTGCCGCGCAAATGCGGTTCAACCTCCAATGTGAATGCGCATTACTGCCACCCATAGAGCTTCGGCCGTGCTACACGGCCTTTCGTACTCAACAATGCTTTTGAACAACCGGCAAACCATTTTATGTTTATTCAGCAAACTACCCAACTCTTGCTCTTTTTCGAAGCCAACGTAAACGATAATTCTACATCGGAAAGCTTGAACGACTCGGTTCCTGGTATTTTACAATATTCAGCAATATTCTAAGTGTGACATACCTTTAATGTGTATGGGTCTTCTATTTTCGAGTGCACTTGATGATAACATTGTCGTAAGGATCAAAAGTGCTGTATGATAATCGGTCATCATATTGTTGGTTATCGGGTAAACAAAGTTACCACAAAAAGCGGCGTGCGCCACCGCCTCCGAAATCGGCGATTACTTATTTTTGCTGCAGGTGCAGCCAGCCAGGTCAGCCGGCGTGGCTTCATAGCTTGGATCCCATGCGCAGCTTGGCGCGGATATTCCTGAAGTGGCAATACGAGGCATATTATAGAGAATCGCACCGTGGCTGTCGAAAACGAAAGAATCGGCATCTCTGCAAGTATGGAAGGACACGCATGCACCAAGCGCCGGTTTCGAAGTGACATCAGATGGCGTAGCAATGCATATCGGCCACCGCTCCCGTGGTCCGGAAAATTCTGTCCTCGAATGTGCAAAAATGAAGTTTTGACTCTTCAACAGATCATGCTTACATTTGTGACAATGTGCTGACGGGATAGGAATATAACGGGATATAAACGCAAGTTCACCCAGATGTCAAATTATTATACTGGATTGTTGCATAAAGGGGATGCACGGAAAAGGAGGAACACAGCGCAGCCTAGATAATGAACATCTTACATCTCAAACCAGCACCCATGCTGTGACGGACAACATCGACAAGTGCTCTAAATTCTGACCATCGGGTCTTTCAAAGATGGTTCGAAAGCAGGATACACGAATCGAAATCATCCAAATACTTCTGTACTGAGTAAATGCGCGCTCGTTTATCATCATCGGGCAGTCTAGTGCTGTAAGGGCAGATGGGGAAGACCCTGACAGGACCCCGACACAGCTGGCCACACCAAGACCCTCAAGTTGATGTAAGAGAATCAAAACGTGTGCGCGTTAACACATGTCAAGCAAAACAATAAGGTGTTTTAGAATAATGTACGCAATTTTAGCCCATGCTAGCGCTACATTTGGCGCTTGCGTTAGCGCACGCTGAACCAGAGTGTTCTAGAATAACGTTTCTCCGCCGCAACGAAAACGCCTAAGCACGTCGTGCTTGCAACGCCACAAAGGTACAACAACACTATCTATTTTGCACACGAAATTCTGTAACCCGAGAAAAAAGACAAGTTTCTTGGTTCAGAGGAACACTTTAGATTCATTTAAATAAGATAATGCAACGGAAGCGGTCGACTGGTAATGTACAATTGCGTCGCCTAAGCAAGAGAGGTTTCGTGTACTGACCTTCGCACACCGTACCTTCACTGAGAAACGTCCGTGCTTCGCAAGCATCAAGTGGCCGGCAATCGTTGCCCACCTTGCTGGGTCCTTTAAACGTTTTTGACGTGCACCTCCTATAGGAACGCAATGTCGTCCTGCATTGTAGATCGCAGTTGAGATGATGTGGTGAGGGTCTAGGACAACTAGTCGAAAGCCATCTTGTCGACGGTCAACTCATCGGCGGTTCGTTCATCCAATAGGCCGATTTGTCATAGGGCAATTCGTCGCAGAAAAACTTGTCGCAGAGGCTAACTGGACGCCGCTTTTTAAAAACCAAAATATATATTTTCCCCTGACATTTTAAAGCAAATACTGCGCTGTAGTAATCCCTAAAATTTCGCGAGGTAATTGACTCCAGTTTGCCCTTTCTTGTCGAAAATAACAGCTTGCCACTTTCACCGCTTTTACGGTGCAGTGCGAAATAGTTTTAGGGGGGGGGGAGGGTCGTGGCTGAGGTGGCTGGGATGTTCATGACCAGGGGAGGGAGGGATCAAGCCCCATAAGCCTCCTCTCTGGCTACGCCGCTACAGTGAGTGACGGTCACTACGTCAAACATGTATCAATGGGGCGCGTGTTAACCTACCCGGTCCACTCGTTCAAGCCACTTTGCGGCGACAATCTGGGACGACTTGTTACAAAAGTAGGAAAGAAAATTATCAAAAGGAAAATCCCGAGATGACACATTTTTCAACTTGTCTCATGGTTTTTTCCGGTCTTCCCCGTCTTGTGTTATTTGTTTTTTTTTCAGTCTTGTGGTTTAACGAGGGCACTGCGCGAAGTTCAGACATAGAGTAACTGTATAGGCTCGGCTTGCAGAGCCAGAGTATCGTGCTTCTTTTCCTTCTGCTGCCAACTCCGTAGTGCGCCGATCTGGATTTGACATTTCTCCGGTGAAGCGACCTTGCAGGCGTCGAATTTCGGGCGGATCATGTTTCTCGCTTTGTTTTTGCGAAATATACATCCTGCACTAAACTAGAACAAATGTGAATGTTCCTTGACCATTGAGCATTACGTGTAGACACTCGATACAGCATAATCGCATTGTTTTATAATGCAAGCAATGTTTTAAAACATGCTTTCAAAGTCTCGGAAGAAGACGGCACGGATGACGATCGCGCAGCTCGCATATCTGGGGCTCTTGCAGAAGCGACGGTAGCTTCCCGCAGTGCGGCCTTGTATCCAACATGGCCACACTGGAAGACCCATTGCGGTACCCTGGTCCGCAAGGCGGAGCATATACAGTTACCCTATCGAGACACATATAAACCTTTAGGCCAAAAAGTAAGAAACCACAACATTTTACCTCGAACTGTCATTCAACATATTCGAGGAATCACCATTCGACAGAATGTCCCTTTCGACTAGTTGCTCTTCGACGAACTACCCTAATACGAATTGGCCTATTCGACAAATTGACCATCGATGAGTTGGCTGTCGACCAGTTAGCTTTCGACCAGTTGGCCGGATCCCATGTGGTGAAAAATGGCAGTCCTCAGGACCGCGGCTCCGGCAGACTCATGACCTCTGCCGGAGCCGCGGCTCCGGGAACTGCCATTTTTTAACTGTTCTTGTCTTGGCTTTAGCCAACTTCTCATCACGAATCCTCCTCGGAACAGAGCAAAGACTCTTTGCAAACGCACGCAATTTCTGAAAAATAGCGTATGGAATTTCTGAAAAATAGCGTACGCAAAGTGCTAAACGTGGTTAGCGCTCGGCGCATGCGCAGTGACGACGACGCTAATCTTTGCGCAAGCAAAGCTTTAGCGTGCGCATTCTAAAACTGCCTAATAGTAGCAACGCTTACATGAATGCGACTTAGTTGCATAGACTTCAGTCGTTGCATCCAATGCAGTCATGTAAATGGCATAATGCACCAAGGAAGTGCATCGCCTTCAAACCGCTAGACCCAGCAGCCCGTGTAAAAGAAGTTCGCGTCGCATCTTGTAATAGGGAGGATTATGGGAAGGAGCTCCTGCCGGAGACGATGCTCAGAACATGCAAGTAGCTAGGGGGGTGCCCATGGGGCCCGCCCCACCCCTCGCCCCCGAGAATCTTTCATTTTTGCTGAGGCCTCCTCTCCCCCTCTCCCTCATACGGCATTCTGTCATGGGTGGGCCCACCCCGAATCGAAATGGTGGCTACGTGCCTACCTGTGAACATGGCAGCAGACAATCTTGTTGTGTTGGCGGCGGCAAAAAGCGGCCACAATCTCGGGTGTCCCTCCGTAATTTTCTCTCAAGAACAAACGCAAACTCTTCCTCCCTTTGTAAATCAGCTGAATATTAGCGTCTCCAGCGAAATCAACGCCGCGTAGTGGCAGCGCCGAGAAGCTCAGGAAAGGAAGTCGTTTCAACTCTGTCGTCCGCTAGCGCTGCTTGGTTCTCGTGGGCAGCATAGAAACAAACATTGTTTCCAGTAATTATTTTTATGCTTCCACCGTGTCATACTTACGCACTGACTAGAAGAAGGTTCCAACCGTCGAAAAATCACTTTGCTTTCATAAGTTACACCGATCTTAGTTTGCAGTGAAGGAAATTTATGGTGGTCAGCGTGCTGAACGACGAAAACGACCTCCTTTCGTCCGCCATTTCGCCTGACCAGTGCACCCCCTATGGTTCGCTGGAGTCGCGAATAGCCGAGCTGCTCGGTAAAGGCGGCCCCGTTGTGGCTTTGCGCATCGGAAGGATTCCCTAGAGTAAATTTTAAGCAGAAGCGTCAGCGGCAGCTCCAAATGCTGGTACCGCAGAAAAAGTAGTTGCAGCCTCGGCGCTGCTCCTGATTGCACCGGAACCTCTCGTGCTTGTGGTCTAACCGTGATAGAAGTAGCGGTAGTGTCTTGAAAGCGGTTGGAAACGATCTTGCTCACCATGCCGTGTGCAGTATTGTTCCTTCTGTTCTAGAGTGGCAATGCCCAGAACTCTCAGCACTTTCTTCCATCCTGTAACTCCTTGCAGAGCATTAAAGAAAGTGGTTAAGATCGTTATGCTCAGCAGAAAGGCCTCCGCATGCCAAACACCTGCCAGAAAATGTGATTACAAGGTTCCTTTCACGCCGGAAACGCAGGTTTAGCTTTGAAATGTGACACAACGTGGTGCCATCTTTGCGCAGGACTTGACGTGCATTAGCGTGAATGATGGCGCACCGGCCTAATTCTGATAATAATTAAAGTGGACGCACTCAAGTCTTATTTATGTATACGTGGCAAACCTGGAAGAGATAAACGGGAATGGACCTATTGCAATATTACCCAAGCCTCAAGGAGGATGCAGGGATTGGTGTTCCACGCGCCACACTTGCGCGCGTTCCCTGTTTAAAAGATTCGAAGTAAATAACCAAAATAAAGCATTGACGAACGCGCGTGCAAGATTCCATTTGTTTCATGAATTTACTTTACAAAGGTTACTACTGCTGACGCCAGCATGTGCGGCGTGTAACACCATTCCCTGCATTCTCCTTGATGCTTGGGTAATATAGCAAAACACTAAAATCATCGGAACCTTAATTTAAAAGGTAGATTGGAGATACTGTTGTCTCTCGTTTTAATACAAAAATCGGTATTTTTTTCTTTTTTTGCAAATGATGCCGTATTTTTGAGCCTAATTATATTTCCACGTGATTAATTATAAAAATGGGCGACTTGAACTCAGAGTATGATTGAAGTTGTTTTGTGTGCTTAAATTTTGTCGCTTTAGCTGCTGATATTTGAAGCACAGTTTACGCCATATGGAAAATAAAGAGGCACGGCGAGAATTGGTGAGCTTTCCACCCGTCGGAGATAACACGCCAGCTCGTTGTCCTTTTTGTGCATTGCACGGCGATCCGGTACACCAACAGTTCGAAAGCAGTCTGCCAGTGCCGTAGCCAGGAAATGTTTTTCTTTGCTCAATCCATTCAAAAATAAAAACATAGAAAAAATAAAGAAAGAGGAAAATAAATCGCACAAACACAATTTTAGTTCCTATTTTTCTGTGTCTAGCAAGACGAAAATTCAACCTGTTTTATTTCGTTCGTCCGATCCTTAAAGGGAAGAACATTAATGTGGAACAACAAAAGACGCAATCATAAAATATAATAATGGGCTTTGAACAAAAAAGTCCAGACAGGCTCGAAAATATTCCGGTGTGTTCACTTCTCTGCGGAACACTCGGGTATACAATGACTGAAAACTACGTAAGAGTGCCAAAGAATTGCGAAGTTTAGAATACGAGTACACTAAAAACTGCAATGCGCACCAACCGGGGTACCGAGCAAGTGAAGCGTCACGCTCGTTGTTCCTGCGCACATTTTTCAGAAATCATCGTGCTATGGTCAAGTTTCGGGTTCTTTCCGTTGTTCGTTGCCGTTTTACGAGAAAGTGAAGGAGAAAAGTACCCTTTTTATCGTTTTGTGGGGTCTAAACGTTTAGTGGAAGCCGCCATCGGTCGATAGAAAGAAGCGGAGAGGACCCTTTCGGGGCTGTCTTGGATGTTCACAAGAATGTTCAGAAGCGCAACCCCTATACTCCGTTCTACCCTTAGCTGCCAGACTCGAGCTCCGTCTTGAGCGCGAGCTATCTTCCCTTGGTGACACAAGTCTGAACGCGCAGGCGCGCGCAAACAAAGCACGGCGGCAGCCATCCAGCTCGCGCTGAAGGCGGAGCTTCTGGTTTGAGCTTAGAACGGGCTAGCAAGCGCTCCTGGGACGTTGAAGCTCTCATGTATGGCTTCCGTCTTCGGAGTCTCGAGAACGAACATTCCGCCTTAGTATTGCTAACGGGCATGGTGGCCAGGATTTGTAGCAGGCGGTTTACATTAGAACACAAGACGTGGGGACCAAGGCAAGTTGTCTCTACCGCTGAGACGCGCTAAGCGGTGCAGTCGCTCACATCTGTGTCCAAACCAGAACTCCCCAAACAGTTCGTTTAATGAAACGAATGCTCCGCAAAGGATGGTAATTTGCCGAAACCCGAGGATTGCGACATTGAAACCGACGTCGTTGGTAATGACATCACTCTCGCCTAGGGCGGACGATGTTGCCTGACGTGAATGTGCCGACTCTGTTGGAGACGTTGATGACACGCTTGAAGTTTTAGGTCAATAATTATTCTTGAAAAAAAAACGCCAGGGACAGCTTTGGCTATTGAACTAATTTTGAGAGTCTTTATACGTAAAGGAACTTTCACGACTCACGTGTTGAACGCAAGATTATAAACATCACCCACTGCAGCGATTAAAGAAGTAAACTGGGTACGCCTTGAAGCAAAAAGAATTATGAGCATTCCAAAGTTGCTTCCACAGTACATATGCTGCCGCTTTTCTCTCCCGCTTTTTTTCACATTTCGGTTGGCGTGTTACTAAACTAAAGTAGTACAAACGAGTAACCCTAAAAACAAAGAAAAGACGGGACGAAAAAAAAATCAAAATTGAGAACGCTAAGCTGTTTGTCATTTTGTCGTCCGGTTCGTAGGGTTGTAGGGTTTGCCAAGTCAGAGTATTGCTATTTTGAAATTTTGTTTCGCTGACCTGATATTGGCGTGGAGTCCATGAAACTCAAAGAGTAGGGAACTGTAGTCAAGCCGCCTGCATTCTCCGAGGCGAGGCCAGTGTCCTTTGAGGTCAGGATTTCGCGGCTTATGTGACATCAGGTGCGGGTCATTCCCACCTGAGACCTGAAGAAAGGCTTCGGTTTCTAATAACAGAGTCGAGTTTTGCGAGAGCTCTTCGGAGAGCCGGAGCCGGACTTGTATTTCTCACGCTCACGCAGTCTACGGACAGTGTTGTGATCTTCGCTTTGCTTTGGAATGTTGTGGGTCGGCCCCTCGCTGTAGTGGGGTGTCGAACAGAAAGAAGAACATAGGAATTTTATTGCCCTCATAAAACAAGGAAAAAAAACTGGCAATGGAAAAGGAAAAAGGAAAACCATGAAAGTTCGGAGCGTTTCGACCCTTGAACACCCCCTGGTTACGCCACTGTCTGCTTTACCAGCGCGGCCAGCGCGCCCCAATGAGCTGCCACTTTGAGCATGCGCGTCTTCGTAGCCACCGCGTCGTCTTTACACGTACCGTTTCTCGGCTTCCCAGTTGATACCTTTTCGTTCTTGTAGTTTGGACACGCTTCCAAACAACGATTCGCTGCAGTGGTTAGCAGTTCGAAAACAAACAAATGTGGAAGGATAACGAGTGCAGACCAGCATTTATTTTCTCTAAAATCTCACACAAATGTGACAAAACACAAATCACACTATCGCGTTTGTCGAAGCTAGCTGCTTGGCAGATTTGCCGGAGTCGTGCCAAGCGACTCTGGTGATTCAACCAGAATGCTTCGATAATCGATATTCCACAGCGACCTCTTTCTGACAGAAGGCCAGTCTGTTATCATCATAATAGGATTTCACCACGCCGATCCAAGAAACTGACACCGAAAGCGCGGACGAAGCCTAATTACGCAATGTGCGCGTTTGAACTGCTAGCGCACATCACAGATCCTTTACAAACAATGTAAATGCAGTCCCACTTTCATCGCGTACCGCTACTATCATTTACCTTGCCGAGACACTCTAAATGAAAATTTCTGGCCGGCTAATGGTTCAAATGTTTCACTGGGTCCACCGTTCTCGCACATTCGATGGCGCTTGTTTCGATCGGAACGGCGGCCAATGCGTACGACTAGCACATACTAAGATATAGCACTCACAATAGGTCATACTTAATTCTAAATAACTCTACCATTGGCGCGTCATGGAGCTTCCCGCTTTTGCCGGTACCCCACGCACCACCGGCTGTTATGCCTATCGGCCCGAGCTCGTTAGACGAGATAGGCCTAACGGCGGTAGCACATCCTCGCAGTCCACGTCCACACAATCTCCCAGTCGAGCGCCACGAACGTTAAATATGCAAAACAGCAAGGGAAAACGGGAAAAGCAGACGACACGCGGCAACAACGGCAGGTTCAGATCGCAGAAATGATGGCCTTGAGAACCACGCTGGCCCAAGCTGCCGCGTATTCCCGAATGGGGCGCTCGCGCGTGGGCTTCTGGTTACTGACCGCCGTCGGGCAGCGCTCTCCGCGCTCGTCGACGACGCGGATAGTGCACTCTTGGCGGCGACATGCAATGTTCGCGCTCGTAGCTACGAGTGCACAAAAATTGAGAAGCTGCCACACGCCACCAAAGCTGACAAGCGCCACCGACCTGTACGCACCCGAACTCGTACAGACCAACGAAAGCACAACCTACGTATATATCCGTGGATCGCGCCGTGTTTATTTACTTTTATTTTCTGCTGTGGCATGGAATCGGTCAGAAATCTGGCCCCACCAGGTACTGACGCAGGTTTTTCCAGAGGAAAAGGGGGGGGGGGGGGTCAGCGTATCAGATGTTTCAGAACTCCCCTCCCTCCCCCCCCCCTTTTTGTTTCCCCGCCCTTAGTTTTTACACGTGCACAAATCAAGAGGGGGTTAGAACATCCGGACAGACCGCCGCCCCCCTCCCTTTCATCCGCCACTGGGCCCCGCCAACGGCTCGCTTATCCTTTCGTGATTACGTGAAAGCTTTCTCGAGAGGCCGTTGGCTGTTTTCTGTGAAAACCCAGGGAGATTCAGACGCGCGTTTTTCGGTCCTGTTCAGACGGCGAATTCATTTCACGAAACTCGTTTCGCGAGTCAAGATGCGCCAGAAAAATGCATCGTGTGAAAGTGCCTTAAAACAACACACAATGGTTGCACTACACTTGCGTTTGCCCGAAAAGAGCTGGATTGTCTTCTGCTTCACCATAGTACCCTCAACTTTTGGGTATTCGCCAGATTGAGCGAAAAGTTTGTATTTTGTGATTCGGTTTTTCACGGGTTTAATATTTGGTGTTCGCCGGCGTCGGGATTTCAGACAAAAACAGCCCCAAAACACTTTGGACCTGTTATAACGACCTCTCCCACGACGGGAAACCCGTTGGTGCCAGTGCCGGGACAGGGCGGGACAGGGAAACGCCGGCTGCGTCAATGGCGGCCGATCTCCTGCAGACGGGTGGACGGATGAGAGTATTTTCAACTCCCATTTCGTCTTGCGGAGTGTTGTCATACAGGAACTCCAGTTTAAAATGGGACGTAAAATGAGGTGGTGTCGCTTTTATACCCCGTGCCTTAGCGACCAGAGTAAAGTGGTGGTTTCTAGTTTATATACTCCCATGTGCGGGAGTGAATGCTTTAGGCTTGGGAGTTTAATCGGCATCTTATTCTTTAAAACTCCCATCCGGGCTACTTTTGTTTACAGTGCATCATTTGCTTGTTTTTGAACTGCTAACCGCTGCCCCGAATGGTTGTTTTGAAGCGTGACATGACAACACGAGGACGAACCATACTGACCGATTGCATCTAGGCTAGGTGGCACAAGCTACCGCCCGTAGATAACCCGTTGAGACGATGCGGTTGCAACGGAGACGCGCATGCGCAAAGTGGGGCAGTTCGTCGGGGCGCGCTGGACCAACGTTGGTCTGCTCTGGACTGTAAACACCATCGTTTGGGGGCTTCTCGGCGCGGCGTTGTGGCCGACGAACGTCAGTCTGTGACGGCGTGCGTTGCGTTCGTCGACGTTGGAGTATAAACAGCCCTTTAGCGGCGGGACGACTAACGTCCTCTGCGCCTTTTCCGATCATAGGCCGGCATCCGTTAAGCGGTCGTAGGACGACTTCCATATTTTTCAACGTCTACTTTACTTTTATGTTTGAGGCGACGCTACGCCGCCGCGTTCTTTCTTCCTCCTGCTTTTATGTTTCTTTTTTTTACTTGATGTTCGAACCGTCACGTATTTTGCTTTGTATTGCGTGGCTTAGTTTTTACTTGCTTGTGCTTCGGCGCTTAGTACCTCCGTGTTGTCTGTCACTCTATGCCCAGGCATCTTGAGAGCCGTCTGCAACTTTGGTGTTATTGTTGTTGTTTCTTTCCACTCTCGTCTGCAACAACCTCCTGTTTTTGTCTTCGATTGAGTTTCGAATCGTAAATGTCTAGATGTCATTTTAGACTTAGTACATATATTGAAAACACGTAAGGTCGTTAAACATTTCTACACGACTTTTACTTGAGCACGCCGGCGCGTCTGCTATGGATCATTGTTTGTTGATCAAGCGGTCGCCTTCGGGCATGCACATGCGCATACTTGGAGATGGCAGGCATGCAATGTACCACCAACCACAGCAAAAACAAGTTTTTGCGATGTGATGGAAAATTCTTCTTCCATTTCCCGAAGACCAAACAAACGTGAGTAATTAAGTTACTTCAAATTAAACTGGAAGAGCTATCCAAGTCTGGCTTCAAAATCGCCACTGACGCCGCAACAGATGATTATGACAACTTTACGAAGATTGCGGAGAAATTCGCGGACCACATACAATGATGCACAGCTGAACACCCTGTCCTATGTAGCCGGGTGGGCAGCCAGTCAGATCTGTCATCATGCTCGCTAAGTCCAACTGCAAAAAGAAACATGAACGACCTCCAAGAACATTTTGTTGAAGAACAAGAAATACTCGCATGCGAAAATGACACCACCTTACGACTTAGCTTGTCACCTTGCCGGCAACATAAGCCGTGCCATCAACGCACATTGCATTGATATATTGTAGCAACCAAGAGTTCAGCTGAAGACGCACTTGAAGCCCCTGATCGACACTCGAAACAAAGGCACGGTTTGCAAGGATCGCCTTGGCATGTACGTCAACAAGCACGTGTGTGTACATTTGAACTGCTTCGAAAAGATAGCAAACCAACAACCTGCCAAAGTTACTGGGAGATGAAATGCGACAGCAAAAATGGTAACACACTGCTAGCGCGTAGCAAATTGTTGCGTGCGACTCTTATTCCCCGGGCAGTGTGAGCTAGACTACGTTATTCCTTTCCTTTGTTTTGTTTTAGGGGCGAAGCTCCCTAGGGTTTAGCCTTGTCTGTCCGGTGTCCGTGCTCACATCGATTGCCATCCCATCTGTCTTCTTAAAAAAATAAAAAAATAAAAAAGAAGGAAAAAAAAGAAAAAAGAAGAAAAAGAAAAAAAAGGAAGAAAAATAAGAAAAAAGTAGAAAAAGAAGGAAAAGAAGGAAAAAGATAAAAGAAGAAAAAGACGAAGTGGTCTCTGAGATGTGGTAGTAACTCAAGAGCTGGGGATGTCATGGATGAAACGTTGGATGTAGCCGCTCAACGTCTATACAGGAGGAGGGCGCTGCGGTCAAGTGCGTATATAATCGCGTTAAGCTTTTGCATGCATTGGCTCAACGTTTATAGACGAGAGGGCGCTGCGGTCAAATGCTCAAATGCGTATATACCCACGTTCCATACCACACATTCTCTTTCTGACATGGACTGTTGACTTAAGCGGTCGAGACGCGTTCCCACGGCTTCTACCGGATCCAAGCTGATCCGCTAGAAGAACCACTGGCTCTGCATTTCACCGACCATAAAACCGTAATAATGCAGTCAAAACGCAACCCGCAACTCCGCACGCAATAAAAAATCATCACCATCAGCACCACCTATGAACAAAATCAGCATCATCAGCACCACCAGAGTTTCGCCCCAATCAACATCATTCACCACGTGGAGATGCGGTCATTTTTATTTATTACCAAAGCTGCCAAAGCAAATAAACAAACATGTAACATACAGCGTAAGAAAAAGAAAAAAGTGAAACTCCTTTTTTTACATAGTTTCTTCGTGTTGCTTTTGCTTTGTTTGTTTTGTGACTATAAACCGACATCGAGAACCACTTGATCATTTTCAATGCTCCTACCGACGCCCCGCGCGATCCCTCTCGTGGGAGGATGTCTTTGCCGGGTGATTTATATATTTGTGTCGTCTGCTAACTTCTTTGTTTCATTCGCCATTGTTCGGGTCTGTTCACCGTTTTTGTATTTTCGTTCTCAGATGGGGACCCCATCCTTTCTGCAATGTTTGGAAAGTGTTTGCACGGTAATTGTTCTCTTTACTTTTTGTTTTTGTTCTGCTGCAGAGGCTGGTACGCTTGCTCAGGCATTCTTAACATGTCGTTTGCGCACGTTCTAATAATCACCTACTCAGGTAAGAAAGTGTGACAACGCAGTTTGTAACGGATCAAGAGTAACCTTTACGACGTAGTTGGAGTACCTAAACGCAGTTTCCGCTTCCCAGAAGCGCTTCAAACGCGTACGATCCCCTGTATGGCGTTCAGACCGCTAAATAAACTGTTCTATATATGTTTCTGCGCGCGCTGTTGTTTGATTGTCGTTGCAGTTGCGATCAGTGGATTTCGCGTTGCAAGCGGACTGATCGTAATAGATTGTTTCAGCTGTCGGGGTGACGAAATGGTGCTCGCAAAGCTCGACGACGTCGCAGGGCCTCTACTTTTCCACTGCGTTGTCTGGCTTCCGTAACCTCTGAGTCCGCTAGAGGTACCACTCTCACGATCGCCTCCGCTCAGATGGGTCTTCGGAAGAAATAGCTGTATTTGCGATGCTATATCATACTTGTTTCTTTTTTTTCCTTTACTTTGGCCATCATGAGCTTTTAGAGAGCATGTTCTTGTGTAAAACAAATAAAAAAAACGCTTTTTGTAGAAACTGTTTATTGGAGATTGACAAAAAATGACCGGCCCGTGATGTTTTCTAAAATCGTTAGGTTACAAGATTTTGCGGCACAATTATATTGTTTTTATAAAATCATGTGTCACCGGTGGTTTCAGGTAGCGCGTCTCGACCTGGGTGCTTCCTGAATTCGGTAGTAATTAGCAGCGCGTACGCTTGGGAGTCGGGGGCTAACATCTTTGACACCCCTTCCACCGCATATAATTTTGAGCCAAAATGGCCGATTGATAGCCAAAATAAAAATGTCGCAGCGGATGCAATCGATTGCGATTCTTCCGAACTAATACAAACAACCGTGCACTTACCCGAGTTGTCGCTGCGGGAGTAATGGCGGCGTTGCGTTCGCTGTTTAGTTCAGTTCTCGAGTACCGATCGGTGCCACCTTTAAGAACAGCCTGTATGGCACTTTCCCAACTCAGTTCTAGTAACGTTGAACTCTGCGGACTCCGTAGCTATACCCCCAGCAGACTGCATGGCTTTTCTACAGACCTCGTAGGGATTCCGTGCAGAACCTGTATGGCTTCTCTATGAACCCCTAACTGACCCTCTGTAGAGCTTCTAATGGCTTCCCTGCGGACCCCTTAGGGTCTCTTTGTTGATCTTGCATGGGTTTTCTGCAGGCGCCCTAGAGACACCATATGGATCCTGTGTAGACACCCTATAGATTCCGTATGGACTCTATAGGATGTCTTAGTACATATACGGTATAGAATGACCTTTCATCGTCACTACAGTACGGCGTCCAAAGAACGTCCGTTGGCCAATATTATATATGGCGGCCATATGATGACTTCAGAACGGCAACAGTAGTCGTGGTTTGCCTATAGTTGCCTTATGTTCTTCCTACGGACGCTGCTTAATAGAACGTCCTCGGAGTATTCATACACAGTATTGTAAGGGTAGCACTCTTGGCAGTGCTGCTCTCACTGCCAGTGATCTGTTTCAATGCAGAAATCCCGATGGAAAAGACCATCAGGCTTTCCTGATGGACCATCAGAGTTTTTTGATGGTCCAACAGACTCTCCGATGATCCATCAGGCTTCCTGATGGACCATCAAGAAAGGCCTATGGACCATTAAGCAAGTCTAATGGACCATCAGCGCATTCCTGACGGACCATCCGACTTTCCTGATGGCCCATCAGGCTTCCTGACGGACCATCAAGAAAGTCTGATGGACCATCAATAAGTCTGATGGACCATCAGATGCGTTTAGATGGTCCGTCAGACGTTTCTGACGGCGCCTAATGGTCTGTTGGACATTCTTGATGGGCCGTGAGAGGTTGTCTGATGGTCCGTCAGAAGCTTTATGTTTCACTTCGGGTCCATCAAAAGCGTCTTTTTGCATGACCGTCGGGACTTTCTTTGCTCATAATGTTTATCAAAAGTGCTTGATTAATTGTTGCTCACGGTATTCTGACGGCGCCGTCTGAGGCGTTTAATATATATTAACATTTTCTATATGGGTCGCGACATATTTGCCAGCATGTGAAGAGTCGCGGACTCGCAAGGTGCTGACACAACTAATATGTAACGCGATTTCTCTTTACACACTCAGCCCCCGATTCACCGGCAATTGTGTGTTCGTCTGCAATCAATCATACGCACCGTGGAAACCCGTACTTACGCTCCATCGTTTCGCATATGCTTCATCACGCCCTTTATTACCAACGAAAAGTCGATAGACTTTCCGCCGACATATTATGTTTTATCGAAACCGCACCGCCGCGCCGCACGACCGTTGTAAGGCACATCGGACGGTCGCGGCGGCATTTAAGTTCGGCTTCCAAACATACCTTGTGGCCATTGCTTTGCTTTGCTTCGCTCGAAGGTTAAATAGTCGAGGAATGCGCAACCTTCTCGCGGAATAATCAGCTCAAAGTTGGGAGGCTCCGCAATTTGCCGCTACAAAATAGAAATTTGAGGCTGTCGCGGAAAAAAAGCTGTCTTTGAATCTCGCGTATGATTATATGATGGGCCGCTGCCACTGTGGTCAATGGGTTGATGTGATTTTTTATTAAGTTAAAAGCCTTATGTGTCCCATCGTTCAGTCGACCTTCAAAGTGCTTGAGCGAAAACACGTCGAATCACGAAAGGTACTAAAACCGGCGACACGAAAGGTAGAAAAATAATGATTTAAATAGCGCAGAAGGACAGACACGGACATGAAGTAGACGTGACAGCGCTTATACCGCAACAGAGGTTTTAATAGAAAAATAAAAAAAGAAGAAACAAGCAAAAGAAATTATACGGGAACATAAAAAGGACGAAAATAAATGAAAAAAAAATAAAAAGTATGAGAATCGTAGTTGTAACTTAATATAAAAAAGAAATAGCTAAAAATATTAATAAAGACATTAAAAATAATTTTAACATTATTGCAACAATTAAAAATAATTTTAACATTATTGCAACATGACTTTGAAGGATGAAGTTTTAGGTAATCATGGCCCTAACTGAAAACCTTTTTACACCTCATGTGGGGTGGTGTAGGTATAATAAGTCTTTGTCTGGTAAGGACACAGAAACGTACCGTGGCAAAAGATCAAGATAACTTTATGAGGCGCAGGCAATCAAGGCTTGTGGTGATGTCTGTGTCAGTGAACCTTCTCTGTATTTATCAGACGAAGACTATTATACCTACACCTACCCCACATGAGGTGTCAAAAGGTTTTCAGTTAGGGGCATGATTATCTAAAACTTCATCCTTCAAAGTCATGTTGCAATAATGTTAAAGTTATTTTAATGACTTTATTAATATTTTTTTATTTTTATCTATTTCTTCTTTATATTAATTTACAACTACAATTCTTCATGCTTCTTTATTTTTTTCATTTATTTTCGTCCTTTTTGTCGTCCGTAGAATTTCTTTCGCTTCTTTCTTCTCTTCTTTATTTTTTCTATTAAAACCCGAGTTGTGAGTATAGCGCTTGTTCCGTCTACTTCATGGTTGTGTCTGTTGTTTGCGCTTTTAAATCATAATGTTAAACCAACTAGCCCACCCTAATATTTGAGTAAGGTAGAAAAACCCACATTATTCAGTATTCAGCTGCACCAGAACCCTCTTAGACCAGGGCAGTCGTTAGCGAAGGAGCGTCGCAGGCGTAGTAGACTCAAATAAAGATTTTACCACCACCATATATATAATAAAAATACAAAATAACACATATACAAAATATATACAGGGTGTCACAAAAAGAAAATTTGCACGGTATGTTTTACCGCAAAAAGAAACTAGGCATCGCCGAAAGCTCATTCTCCGCCCAAAATAAGAGCTAGAGGTCACAGCCAGATGCCAAAGTTTCAGCCCGATCCGATAACTTAATCAAAAGTTATAGGTGATTTTTCTGAAAATTTCAGTAGGAAAATGGAGCCCATTTTTGCCCGTTTTCGGTCTTTGGTGCTATAGAGCCGGATGTGTTTGAAAGATCCGTCGGCCGCCATTTTCCCATTGAAATGTTCGGAAAACACATATAACTTTTTATTAAGTTATCGGATCGGAGCTGAAACTTTGGCATCTGGTTGTGACCTCCAGCGCTACCTCTGGGCGGAGAATGAGCGGTCGGCGATGCCTAGTTTATTTTTGCGGATAAAAAGACCGTGTAGATTTTCTTTTGTGACACCCTGTATTTTTGTTCCGTCCCTTGGTGGGCCTCGAACCAACGACCTTTCGTTCCGCAGCCCGACGCGCTACCTCTCCGTCACGGGCGGGAGAGTGCCGACGCATCCGTAAATCATGAGTCAAGTCGTTAATGTATCCGCTGCTGCCGACGCATCGGCTGCTGCCGACACTGCCGGCGCCAGTTTCTTTATACGCAGTGTTCATACTTGACAGATTTCTGCCAAAAATATTCTCATTCAAGTTTATACGCAGTTTTCGACAGTCGACGATCCGATAAATTTTAATCTATGCTTTTACATATTGGAGAACGTTCGCCGCTTATATCCGTTCGAGGAACTGCGTCTTCAAAAGCTTCGAAGCCAAATCGAAATCCAGGCGTCTCATGCGGCTTTGTTCCCTTGGCAGCATCGCTCTTCCTCGTGGAGTGTTTTCAAGGTTTTAGATATTTAGGCAGGTTTCACTCGATATTGCGAGAACGGAAAAATGAGCGGCGTCAATAGGGCCTTGTTTAAGAACTGCAATCCTTCGAATGTGGCCGACTTCGAGCGTAGGAAGGTGTACAAGGTGTTTTGGGACGGCGACGTGAACACTCGAGGAGGCTATTACGACGCCGAGATCCTCAAACTGACGGGTGAGTGTGTATTTTTACCATCCCAAAGTGCGACGTAGCCACAAGCAATCGCCGTTTTCTTTAATTTTCATTGCGACTGTGGTTAAAAGTGAGTATAGTGGACTGTGCTTATTTGGGGCACCAAGCTAGGCAGATGAATGCATTGACTGTCTGAAGCCGGTAACACATTTGCGAAAAAACGAACTTAAAATCCGAAAAATCGAGGCTGCGAAAATCGTGCTTTCGATTTTTGGAAGACGAAGCCACATGAGGTGGAATGCGCGGCGAGGGAAATCGCAATGCACTGCGGTTGTTTCGTGCCTCAAACTTCAGGAGACTGTTCGGTATCTGGCGAACTGGCGTCCGATATTTCGCGCCTTTTAAAAACTTAGGCTATCAAAACCTCGTTGAATGCCACGCGAGCCTTTGTACCACCACCCTTTGATAGCGACAGACGGGGTTTTCTGAAGGTTGAGATGAGAATCTACGGATGGCATACAATGTTGCCTGCGCTGCTTCCGAAGCTGCGTGAGCCGCAATGTTGCGAGCCGATCGTATCTTTTCGGGTCGTTCTGTTCCGGGCTCTCGCTCACCGAGCTCCTCAGCCCCGAATTCGGAGGCGCCGTGCGAAAATATCTGGCACTGCAGGTCTTTCGAACCGCTCCCAGTTTTCGGAAAAAGGGAGGGCAGGGAAGGCCTAGCTGCCGTGCGATTTTCGTGTGCGGTTTTCGCACAAACTTCGGCGTTTTTTCGCAAATGTGTTTCCGGCTTTAAACTTCAGTTGAAAGCGTGTGGACTCTAACTGCCTTGCACGTGACATCATGTGGCACCCTACCAGCCGCCATTGCTCCCAGTGCCTTAAGTCCGCGCTCCTTTACTCGTACCCCAAAGTTCCGAGTGTCACACTCCGAGCGCAGCAACTAAACGAAGCGTAGCGTTCAGTAGCGCAACACACCGAAACTGTCGACAAGCTGTATGAGCAACTTCCGACCGCATGTTTATGACGAACCCAGTAGCTCGCGGATGCCAAGAATTATATTGAAGAGAAATTAATTAAGGGCTCTGTAAAACTGCAAAACAAAACAAAAAAAAGTGCGCGGCAACATTGGGAAATTTTTACGAATGTTTCAATATTTCTGAAAGGTTTGAAGACTCGCTTCGACCACTATTTTGAATGTTACCTTCGACCGATCTATTTATTGACCATGCACGCTGTTCAAGATTTAAATGAAAGACAACATTCTTGAACTCTCTCGTCAAATCAAGGAACTCTCAAACTTGTGAGATATCTTGGGTTTCCTGTCTTGCAGCGCCGCGACGGAACCTGTTGATGTGCCACTCCAATACTGGCACACCACCGTTCAATAAATAGCACATTAATTAGTTTTCCAGGCGAGATGCATGAACACACCTTTTACACAACGTTTTCGCTTTCCAATCGAAGTATCTTTATTCGCAGGGCTGTGCATTTTACAAAGGGCAGCGACCCGACTGTCTTCTCATCCCGACAACGTTTCTGTCGCTCTACTATCATAACGATCCTGTTCGAGAGATTGATTCGTTTTCAGGCGAGATTCAGGAACAAACCTTTTCCGTAATGCTAATTGCTCTTTGGCTTTCAAATCAAGTCATTTTTACTCGCTAGATTAAGCATTCTTCAACTGAAAAGAGGCAGCGGTCCACTGCGCTCCTCGTCTCGACAACGTTTCTGTCAGCACGAAGAAGTCACTCGCACTGGAGAAATACTCGGTGCAAGAAGAGTGCGCTCGAGTGTCAGTCCTCTGGTGGCGCTTCTGTCCATTTAATGAACGGAGCGCAAAACTCTTCTGCACCGCAGCACGAACTTAACGCGCACAATCGTGGCTGATTCGACGTCAATCCATGCAAGTCATTTAATACATGGCTTGCATTGATGTTGCATCAGCTGCCATTGCTTCCTAATCAATTTATTTATTCATGTTCACAAATGTACCTATTAGAAACCCAAGAGGAAATGGCAACTGAACTGGCCAGGCGGGAACGGGCAGCTGAGGCATCTGCAAGTTCACACAAAGCTGCACCACCCAAAAAAGGTCAGCCCTTCTGCCCTGTAACGCAAAGCAGTTTTGTGGAAATTCTGTCATCAGAATATCATTACCTGTCTAAGTAATGTGGTGCAGCCTCTTTTGCTGGGAGTGCTCGAAAGCCAATTCTTAGCGATAATTAAATTTTTAGATGCGGTCTATGTCAGAACCAAAAGCTGAAAGTGACGATGTTTGGGGCTTTCAAAAGCAGCGCTAGCAGACCCCGAAACGGGCACAAAACAGACCGGTTCAACTGATGCAGAAAGAGAGCCGATCATGCACAAAATGTGGTGTGGAAAGCAGCTTGGGAATCCCATCACTCAGTGTAATGTCATGCTGAGTTCGTAACATTTATACTTCCTTCGGGATTGCTCTGTTTTACCACTCGTGCGAATATTTGCAGTTTGCCAAGCCTTCTCCATTTCACAAAGCCACTAAAGCAGTCGGGAGTTAGAAGGAAGACAAAGATTCAACTAAATAACAAAACAAAATAGCACGAGGACCCAATTGGACGCCTTGCAACAATGTGTGTCAAGATTTGTTGATGAGGAATGCCGTGCTTTCTGGCTACACCCCTATGTGTATGAGTAATGCTGCTAGGGGGCACACTGGCGGAGCTGCTAGAAACACCTTTCTCTGACCCACCCTGCTCTATCAATTGCAGGACTACCTGCGGCTCGGCTTCCAGTTGATGCGGGAGGTGCTGTAGGGTCCTACTGCCTAACACGGAAGTCATTTATGGCCTCACCTTTGGGTACTCGTATGTTTACCATACTAGCAGAACCCATGCTTTAGCATTGGAAAGGTAACTTTTTTAATGCACCTGCAATATATGAAAGAAGTTCACTGTACGGTGATAGAGCCAAAAATATCATATGCAACACATCGCTCCTATCTTGCATAGAGGATATTCATTCATAAAGGGTGGCAAAATAATGTTGAGAGAGAAGGCATAAACGGCAAAGAGCTCTCTACTCTACTGTTGTGGCTGCGCTTTGTTGCTGAGCAGGATAACCGAGGAATGTCCTTCCTACGTCATGACTACGTAACAAGTTCCCCAACGTTGCTAGATTACCTCCCAAATAGGCTCCACATGCATCCACCAGGTGCACATTGAAAGATTGTTTAATTAGCTTTAACATTAGTTTGCTTGTGCCTTTCAACGAAAGACTGGTATATTTGAGGTTATGTTGCAACATGTGTTAACTCCGTAGACGTTTGGGTAAAATAACTGGCTTTATTGTTAATATAACGACATGATGCACGTCCGACCTTCGCCGCTGCCCGAGCGAGTCTGTACTTCCATCCCGCTGGGTTTGCGCTGTGAGCGCGCTTCCGACGATCCCGGCACAAGTACCGCCATCTTATGTCCAAGTGGCGAACCGCGGGTTACAAAAGGGTGTCAATGGTCTTGAAAAAAGCAGCAAAACCGAGCAGCTTTTTGATTTGTACATCGTCAATTTTATTGTTTTAAAGACAAACTAATAAGTCGCTTGTATTCGGACCAAGGTAAGGACTTTGGGTATTCAATATATTTTTGAGTTTTTAATTAAATATTTCACATACAAAAAAGCCACAATTCATGAACTGAAGGGGAGCTGCACTAGGAATCAATTTTTATTGACATACTTTATAGTCGTTAACAATTATTAAATCCTTTTTGCACTGGAATAGCGTTTACAAAATTTTCCTTCTAAAGTAAGTTGGAAAATCGGTGCGGGTTTGCCAATAATACCTAGGAGTGTCATGTATGTTTGTGAACTATACGCCTCAATGCGAGTGGGGTACGCAGGTCTTGTACCCGTATTTTGAAGCTTAAACGCGAGACTGACAGGTGCTGTGAGAGCAAGCAGAATGTTCGGAAGCATCTGAGAAAAACTAAACCTCCTTACCTCAAACCCTCCAAAGTTTTCAGAAAAAAGATATCAGCTTAACATACAAAAAATATCAATAAAAGTTTTGTGACTTACGCATCACTGGCTTTATTTTATGTATGCCTCACATATAAACTAACTAAATATTGCCACGCGCGTTCGAGAGCGCGCGCGTGCTCAGGATAAAGGAAAAAGGATCGCGTGCGTGCCCTGGTGGTTAGCGCGCTTGACATTTTTGCAGAGTCCCAAGGTGCGATTTCTTGGAGTTTCGCGTCCTTCGTTTATTCTTTCAGTTTAATGTTCGGGTGAATTCTAGAACACTGTTGCTTGTTCGAGGCCCTAATGTTCAACGCGCCGAACCTTCTACGCCGATTGCTGCAGAAGCCAACGCGTTTGCATAGGTGACGGCGCATGGCGAGCTCACAATCAGTTTCGCCACAGCGCTCGATCCTGCTGTTTCGCCGACATGGACGCCTGCGACGCTAACCTACTTCTCTTTGTGTTAGGCGCAAGTGTGCCCCATTAAACGGTCAGTTTATTTAGTTGTTCGCGGCCTCATCATTTGTCATTCGTTACAATGTTGCAACCGAGGATGCATCAGAGCATAGATTACCGTGCTGCTGATTGCTCCGCAGAAACTTGACAAGGACGTCACTTTTTCACAAATGAACACATACTGCTTCGAACGCGTCATTTTCAATATACAGGCTATTTATTTGCGCCAGCCAATATACGGTCCAAATAGGGTGACGCCACTCTGTTTTGGCGGTTCACTCATGCCCATTCCACACAGCCCATTACACTTATAAAGAAGAGTTTTGTGACCACTGCATCGTAACGTCACTCCACGGAAACCACTGCGACGAAGAGTCGATGCCGTCATGATTTAGAGACTCAATGTGCGGCAGACGAAGAAGGAGACGGCGTCCGACGCACGGTGCTAAGCTTAACACTCGTATGGAACCTTTCGATGGCAATACCTTCGCTGATTCTCACGCTGTCGTGCAGAATCTATTGGGAATAAAAGTGAACGCAGTAGCAACTTGGTGATATACGCTCAGGTAAGTGTAAAACCGCGGCAAAGAGCAGGATAATTGCTGGAAGAAGCTAAAGTCGTAGAAAATCTGCTCAGCAGCCATGTTGAATAATATTCGCTTGCAAGAACAAAATTGGTTCGCGCATGTCGTGACTATCAAGGAAGCGATGGGAGGCAATTCCTGATCGGAGAAATACAAGATTCCATTTGAGGCGCCTTTTTTGCTACCTTCTCTGACTTTTACCCGACTGTAGCATCCAACACATTCTTGTCACCACGGTCCATCCGTGCCGCTCACAACTTCGAAAATGACAACAGCGAACAATGCGGGTGAAGAACTGGCCCTCTATTCCGCAAACAAGTCTGAGTCTGAGTCAGCAAGGTGCACCTTCGCCTGGCTGCGTTTTCCCTCTGTACGAAGTCGAGAGATCGCAGGCGTGCTTTGCGGGTCCATGTCCCTATATTCGCTACCCGAAAACCTTTATTCGTGCCAGCACCGTGAAGACAACTCTTCAGAGTGCCAAAATAGCTCAATTTTGGCTTTGGATCTTGAATTATTCTGGATTATGGATTGTTTACTATGGTTTCCGAACGCAAGTCTCAAAGATCATGCATCTTCACCGAGAAACCGCCAACCACGTCTTGATGTGTCCAAACAATCGCTCGTGAACCGCCTTCGCAACCGCATAGAAAACGCATCTCAACCGACAGTGTGGATGCGCCGTAAAGAAGGGCGTACTAACACACCCGTCGGCGGCGGCTGCGACATCAGTGGCTCTGTCCCGAGGAGCCCCAACCCCGCTGGTATGCACGTGCCCCAAGAAACCACCAGGACCCCCACGTCGGACGCCGCGGCACCGGCCGGTTTTCAGCCAAGGAGCAATAAGCGAGGAAACGGACGAGGTATGTGAGGGTCGGCTCTCTCATGAACATAACGTCCTGCGGTGCACTCGAATAATGCGAGGGGCACGAAGGTTAGCCGAGAAAGAGACCCTTCCGCAGATCCGCAAATGTGAGTGATTACAGAAGTTTATCAGAAGTGGTGTTCTGTCACTCGGGCAGGGGATGCGTAGGGGGTAATCCCTCAATGTTTCATGATCTTTTGCGTCCCATGTAATATTATTACAAAAGGTAATCAGAAATATTCTTCAGCATCAAAGAGGAACGTGCAATCGTCACCAAATATGAAAACATTTAGCATTGCAATAAAGTTTGCATGTTCGAGCGATCTGCTAACATGCTTATCAGCACCAAAAGTGTTAGTGGCATCTGAAAAACAATATTGTTCCTGCTACAAAACCTGCGAGAAAAAGGAAATGCAGTTTTCTTCACTCCACTTAGGAGCTTTCCAAACTGTGCCGAATATGACATAATGAACACAGTTAGAGATTGTATTTTAGTTATTCTAAAGTATAATAATTCTTTGAAACAATTAAGCGTAATGAAATCTACTTCGAGAGAGCTTTAGACGAACCATATAGTCGGGGACGGAATAACAGCGAATTAGGAAGCTCCTCCCATCTCTTTCAACTTTAGCAGATATGCCACTGCAGAGGATGTTACCTCCGCTCTGCCTTTCTTTCTGCTAAAATTGAAAGTGGTAGGAGGAGCTTGCACTGCACTCTTCACCTGTCACCGACTATAGTAGAGTTTTATGAAATGTGACATTTATAACGAGCCGTAAATAATGAGATCCCCAACAGCCGGGGAAGACAGCAGTTTCCGCATTGTCTGTTTCACGGACAGTACCTTGCAAACCAATATATATCCTAAGCTAGCCAGTGGCGCCTTCCGTTTGTTCGAGAATGTTATAAAGCATAATTTTCGTTACAATTTAAAATTGGATTCCGAAACAAAGCAAGGATCCAAAATGAAAGCACCCATATAGTGCCGCCAACTAAAAATGACTGAACGTAAGTTGCGCGAAAAAACACATTTGGGTTGAGGTTATTAGCGGCACGCTGACAGTTATGGATCCCTACTGGCTGCTGCCTGCATAGGTATTTATAAAAAAATACTGTTACAAGTGCTTACCTTCAGCCGCATAGTTTTATAGTCATCGTAGATGTACACGTAAGGGTGTCATTCAACTCATGCTCATAAATCTTTGTCATTTTGACGAACTGGGGACGAAGCACCGAGGATTGTCCTATGTCGGATATTTTTTTCTGCAAATCTGTAAGAAACGCAGTTGTAATGATGAGACAGACATGCAGATTGAATGCAAACATCCTAGACAGCAATCCGTTCGGTTGGGTGGAACTATTGTAATAAAAGCAAAATGCTCCAACCAGAACCGTAAAACAAGTAAGGACACGTTTCGACACCTCTGGGATCCTTCGCCATGTGTGACTGAATTGCACGAGGAAGTCACACGGTGCGGCTGCAGCTCTGGTTCTCTTGCTAATGACAAGAACATCTCTTGACAGACAAAAAAGGCAAGCCCTGCTACGGCTGCTGCATTCATAACGTGTGAAAGGATCGTTTTTTGACACTGATTTGTTTTATTTCCTATATTTTAGGAGAAAACCGTCGCGCTAAGATTGGCTGAAAAAACCATTATTGTTGCATGTCCATGAATTACAATAGCATTCCGTCATCAGGCTCAAGACGCAACTCACTGCACATAGGCCGATGCAAATTTTGAGGAAACACTTTATTTTATGAAATGATGTATGACGCAATCATTGACGTCAGCGCGTCTTAACAGCGCCGCTACTTCGAAATTAAGTAATTGTTTCGTATTTGTGCAATCGTTTGCCGTGCAAGTTTTATCCCCATCATCATTTCAGTTTCGGGTGTGTCTTGTCCCGTCCCTGCGTAATCGTTTACTGTTCAAGCTGTTTCGCCTCCATCATTGACCATGTTACCAACTAGCTCAACTCAAACCGATAATTGCTTCGTAGCTTGGGCGCAAAAGTTAATCCGTGCGTATTGACGGTTCCTGATTGCGCGGCGCGGGTTTTATCCGGTTTCGCCGCAGTCATGAGTGATTACTTCGAAGTTTGGGCACAAATGGAAAAATGAGCATACTGCCTTTCCGTGTATGAGCGCACCGGGTTTATCTATTTCCGAAAAGGACGTCCTGAACACAGTCCCAGAAGACGACGTCTAGAACAGCCTCTAGGGCGATCTCAAGGACGACCTTTAGGACGACCTCAAGGACGATGGACAAGAAGACGACGCCAAACACGACGTCTAGAACGATCTCTCGGACGACGTTTAGGGCAGCCTGACTCCAAGGACAACCAACTAGGACGACCTCAACTAACGATGTCTAAGACGACGTCCAGAGCGACCTCAAGGGCGAACTCAAGGATGACCTCAAGGACGACGTCGAGGACGACGCCAAAGATGTCGTTTAGGACGACCTCAAGGACTGCCTCAAGGACGAACGTCAAGAACGATATTGCAGAAGACGATGTCAAAGACGACGTCTAGGACGACCTCCCGGAAAACCTCTAGGACGGCATCGAGGACGAAATCAACATACGCGCGGCGTCTGCGGATGCGGACGCCTTATAAATATGCGGACGTCTTGCATATGCGGAGGTGGCGCCGTCCGCACACTTCCTGCGCATTTGAGGCCAGGATTCCGTGTCGAGGAGAACAGGGTGAAGTGGATAAAGCATGCTGTCGCATGGAAAGCTTCACGCAAAGTCCCTGCTACAATCTGCAGAGAAATTGACACCATGTAACGGCTCCTTGTGACCACGTCGCTTGATTTTATTACGGGCTTAAGCTGAGCAATGTGTGTTCATTGCTTGTGAATGCACATGAAAAACACAAAGAAAAAATTACAGCGAAGGAAAGAAAACCTGAGTGAAATGTAAAGAAAAAGACATCCTAAATTAGGTTTTAGGAAGATAGCCTAAATTTAAGAGTAAAAGATGGAACAAATTTAACTTTGTGCAAGAGAAAAAAACGGAATTCTAGGAAGAGCAGAAAAGGCAAAAGAGGCATTATTTAGAGTTACTGATCCAGCGGGGCGAATGTTGCAAGTTTTTCTCTGTGTGTTTTTTATGTTCAACTGGCGCCATTCACAAGCTTGATTTTATTCATCTCGATAAATTTAGCGGTGAAATTGACGTGATGTGACCACGTCATTTTCACCTCAAGTCATATTGCCGCGAGCGCTGCTGACTAAGTAGGCAGCTCGCTCGCGGCCTGCATTATCGCGCGTGCCTTCCACGCAGGAAGCCCAGGGTTCGATCCCTGGGAGCGCCGCGTCTTTTGTTTATTCTTCCAATTTAGACTTCTGGTAATTTCGAGAACCGTGTTGCTCGTTCTAGGTCAGAATGTTCTGCGCGCCGAATGTTCCCGGCCGAAT